>DWJK01003993.1:0-12471 GCA_018248815.1 Croniades pieria auraria
ACAGTGCAAAAGAAACAGTAGGTTTGCCACAGTGCAAAAGAAACAGTAGGTTTGCCACAGTGCAAAAGAAACAGTAGTTGGTGTATTTCCAATGCACCACAAATAATCGACGATGAATTCGGGCGTGTGTGGCGCGGCGCGCCGCCGTCCGTTATTGCAACATCTTATGAATTCCTACACCATTCTCCTATAAAAATATCATCGCAATAAATAAAACAAACGGCAGACACCCAGATGGCAAACGTTATAAAGCTCTCGGCGTTTTGTAAAACTTATGCGTAGATATGATAAATACTTTCTTATCTAGTTCTATTGACTGCCTCGCCGGTCGAGTGGTTGCGAGCGCGATTGCCGATGGGGGGTCCTGGGTGGATTCAAATCCCGGGTGAGGTACTATTAGATTTTTCTAATTTAGAATTTTCTAGTAGCGACTCGGGAGTCTGGAATAGTGCCCAGTGCATGACAATAGGCTCACCGCCTATTCCATGGGACGTAAACGTAACTGGTGAAACGTGGGAGTGTACAACACTCCTCTGCTTACCCCTTCGTGGATTTCAGACGTGATGTTACGCATCTAGTTCTATTATTGTTGGGGAGATCGAATTCACGACAAATATTTGAAAATGTTATTTTGTCCTTCTTATTTTGCCTGCCTTGTTTGTCGAGTGGTTACAGGCGCGATCGCTGCAGAGAGGTCCCGTGTTCAAATCCCGGTCGGATACTATTTAATTTTTCTACCTTAGATTTTCTAGTAAAAATTTCTGGTAACGGCTCGGAGTTTGGATCCGTACCAGGTGTAAAGCAATAGGCTCACCGTCTGTTCCACTGCGGGACGTAAAAGTAACTAGTGAAAGGTGGGAGTGTACTGTACTCCTATGCCTACCTATTCGGAGATTACAGCGCTTTACGCTATGATAGCAAACATATGTATATCTCCATATCATGAAAATAAATTTTATTCAAATATATATATCTTTATTTTCTTGAAGAAAGATAAAATAAGATATAGAAAAGATTTTAAGTCTATAATACGTCATACACTCATACGTTACGGGTACAGACAGACGTGAATCATCCTATTTTCTTAATAACATCTTTGAACATTACAAAGATTTTATTATTACTGATACGAGCAGTGTATAATCAAGTTTCTTTTGTCTATCGCTTGTCTCGTAATTTCGTACAAGAGAAGAGTATTATCAGCTTCCTTTTGTCTTACAATTCCTTGAAGAGGCAGAGTATTATCAGCTTTGCCTTGTCTATCTCATACGTCGTGTCTAAAACTAAAATGGCAAAGGAAGCCGACAATGATCGATGTGAGGATTTCTTCATACGTGGAAAATTATATGTACTCAACTTGTTCGCGTGTAACTGAGGCCATATACCTCGTCGTTCTAGTGTACACAGACAGTATCGCGAACATTGTTAATGAAGACAATATTTTTTTTATTTCAGTGGGAAAAACAAAATTTTCTTAAAATTATTCCGATATAAACGTGATTGGACCCCAAAGATTACCTCTTGATCCCGATACAGTGCCTCGTTGGTCGAGTATTTGCAAGAGCGACTGCTGATTTTGGGTTCAAATTCCGAGTCGGGTACTATTGGACTTATAAAAAAAAGATTTAAATATTATCGGACATATTAAACATGACGTATAAAAGACTACCACAGTCATCTATCTGGGCTCGGGTCTCATCTACCAACATGTTTCACTGATAGTATCGATGGGTCGGTAACTTTTTTTATATCCCTGTTTGTCCGTTACGCTTTCACATTAAAACCGCTGAATCGATTCTGGTAATATATGAAAAATCGATATTTTTTTAGATCTGCGAGAACAGACTCCTAAATATTTTTGAGATGGGCATCTAAATCTTTCTCATTATAGACGAAAAGGAACCGTAGTGGGTGTTGGACGCATTCAGTGAAACAGTGAAAGACAAAAAAAACAAGAAGAGGTGGAAGGGGTGGATGACATTAAAACGGTTCAAAGAGAATATGAAGCATTTAACCGAAATGAAGCATTTGAGACGAACTATTTTTTTTCCATGCTAAAAATTTTAATCTAGCCTCTATTCGATTTTCAAACGTAACATCGAACACAGAAATGGAAATAACGGTTTTTAAAAACAGCCATTATAATGCTCATATTTATAGCGACGGTTAGGTTACAAAATATAGGGGAGCGTCGGAAGATTTTTACCGAATAGCCAATGGTGGATAATACACATTTCAGAACTTATGTTTATAAAGGACTTCTACACGAACAAAGTTGCGGGTAGTAGAATAAAAATATAAAAACAGTCTTCTCGCTTTCAAACGAATGATCTGCCGACACCGTCGGTTTGTTCCTGTTTAGGAGACCAACAAACAACCAGCATCAAGTCAGCCCTTTAACCTTGGCAGCATTTACGGCAGTTTTATTTAAAACCTCCCACATACGAGAGTTCTTCACGACGCGTTCCACTAAGGTGAAGTGTGATTGAGAATACTTCAATCTTATTCACCCCCTGTCCGCAAGGCCCAGAACAAACAGTGGGATGTAAAATAGGTTACAATAGATAAGAATAAATCAGTCCGTATCCATTTTTTGTCATTCTGATTATAATTAAGAAGTGTTCAGATTAACTCCATTTATAAAAACAATGTCTACACATAACCACACATACAGTGCATATATACATACATATATATGTATGTATTATTTGATTCACAATAACTAATCTGTCTCCACAACAATGACCAACATTGGGAGGAAGGACACCACATATGTTGAGACTACATTATGATCACACATATGTGTTACATTTAACTCACTACAAATCAAACAGTATACAGAGTCATTGTTTGTTTTGTTGTTTTACACATTTTATATGTTTTATAGTTGACACTCTACAGTGAGTGGACATACATATGTATGTATGTATGTGGACATAGTTGTTGAATATAAAGTATGTTGGTATTGGAATATGTTAAGTAAGATATGACTGTTATTGAACATGTAGAGTAAGATATTACTGTAATTGTTCTACCATCATTAAATCATCATTTTTCACATACACCATAACAAATCAATGAATCTTTCATCATTTCCAATAACATCTAATATTATTATCATAAGCATTACATATCACATGTCATTTTTGTAATTCTATAATAATATATATTTTATTATTCCAACTTAGCCGGTTTAAAAATGTTTGGTAGCAATGGACAATAAAAATAGAACTGTTTATTGCTATTATTAGATGAATTGGGATGAGTGGGTGAAAGAGGAAATGTTGATTGTAGGAAGTGGACAATTTCGTTAGATACATTAAAAAAAATGACATACATTTTTTAACATTAAAATTCCCAATTATTTCTAGTAAAAATAATTATTATATATTTAAGTGAAATAACCCAACATATTGTGATTTTGCATGGAATAAATTTTTCATTAACAATTTCTTAAAATAAAATATATAAGGATTTCAGGTTAGGTTATAAGGTCCCTAAAAAGATATAAGGACATCTCTAAAATTTTTTTAAGAATGAAAGACATTTGCACATATAATTAAAAATATAAATTTAGATTATTTTTCTGTTAGTGCATTTTAAACCCACATCTTATTAAATATTCTGCACAATTTGAAAATAAAACCTATAAAAAGCATACTTAGTTCCAGAATACTAATTTTTTATGACTCAAAATAATAAAATGATAACAATAATTATTAAACCTACCTAAAATTGTAAGGTCATATGAATAAAATATATCCTGGTGAAATAAAATATACGCGAAATACACACGAAATACCATTAAATTTTAACGACATTTTTTCTATATTATCTCTATACAGACAAAAAACAAGACTGAAATAATACATAACACTATACTACACATAACACTAACTTATAAAATTATTTTATGTCTGTTTTTACGTCAGACGTTCCAGTGCCAAGCGAGCGAAGAATTCTTATTTACTGGTGTGCGTGTCGCGGTGCCTATCCTGTTCACCGGCTATAAATTCACGGTTTAACAGGAACGTAAAAGGAAACAATATTAAAGACGTCAGGTAGCAGATAACATGTCCCAAGTTGTTATCACAGTACAAAGCCGGCCTTCCGAACGCACCTTTGCATTGTAAACAAACTACCTATTTATAATCCTTAACCAAATCACGCCTGGAACTGGGAACGCGTAACAATGGCATCATCTACTTACCATATAAAGTCCTTGCAGTGGGAACAGAACGTCGGCTGCTTGAAGAACCTCGGCATGAACTTGTGGTCTTTCACCAGGTAAATATTCTTCTTCTTCAGCGCTCCCTTGCGACCCCGAAGCCGCATCGCCTCGCCAGCCTTCATATCACCACCACCATCGTCACAATTATTCTCCTCGTCCGCCATGGCGACTCGGTCCCGGTAGGACGTAGGAGAACTCGGAAATAATTAATATAACACAATAACCCGACGAAACGCGATCCGCAGGAACGAACTACCGTTCACAGCCGAATGTCATTGCGCTATGACAAAACATGAAGGCAGTTGGGCGACCCGCACTAATGTCAATGTCAACTGTCAATTGAATTATGCTGCCAGCGACAATCTCTCACAAATTCTACTAAAATACATAGTGAAATTTCAAAATATTGTGACCTAACAGTATTAGTAATTTATTAAGTAAAGACAGCACACTGTTTTTCTTCATATCTGTTCTTATTTTTTTGATTCGATTAGAATATGATAAAATCTATTCTTAGTATCAGATGCATTTTAACCAAAATTTAACTTCTAAGGCGTAATCGCTGCTTCCACCTATAAGCTATTTCTATCGCTATGAAACAAAATTACTTTATTTACAATAGAAACATACATAACCGTTTACTATAAAACATAAATATTTTGATTGTAAATATCTATAAAAATTTAAATTTTAGAATGGAGAGCCATTTCATTAAATGCAGTATAATTTAATTACGATTTCTTTACAATATTGAATATATTGTGCTCATAATATATATTTAAAAATTTTAGTATTAAATTATCTTTAATGTATATTTAATTTTTTTTGTTCACGGATATGTTAAATAAATCTACCATTATGTTAACGTCTTCTACAATAGTAATAGCACCAGAACGTGTGCACGTTCAAAATCTTAAGTTGGCCCTATTTTAAAACTTTAATTTTTAAATCACTTCAAACGTGCTTTTCAGTAAAATTCCACAACTTTAGATTTTAGATTTAGATAAAAATTATTACCAATTTTGCCGTAGTCAGGTTTATAATTAACTTACTTTATAAGTAAAATAAAATTAAAGTCGAAGTTCAGAACGCAATCCACGCTTCGTTCTGTTCCAATGAACCGACGAAGTACGTTTTGTTCGTAATTCGTTTCATTTGACAGTCGACCGATCTTGCGTATTTGTCAACCGACCGGGGGGCAGGCCGTTATTTAAAATTAGCAACGGCGAGCTGTCGTGGAAGTGTTTTCTTCACCAAATTCGGTGTGAAATGTGATTATAAGTTAATATTTTAATAAATTCATAAATGTTTAACGATTGCTGCGGCAAAATGGGCTCGGAAAATTCAGATCCAGGATCAAGCATAGCGCTGTCTTTAGTGGCGCAATTCGACGATATAAACCGCTTGAACAATGTTCTCAATGATGGGGCAGCCGAGGAATGTAAGTAAAATACAAATAAAATTCATATTTCCAAAATACCTACATTTATAAATGTATAACAGCGGCGGTATGCGTAAAATTGTCTTCCTGTTTTACCCGCCTACCTCCTTAGCTGTAACTTGTTTAATCCTCTACTATTTTGGCCCATTAAATGCGCGTTTTGACGCTTTTGCGTGTTTTTAGATATTTATAATAGCACATACCGTAGTTATTCAACGAAGAGAATTTTTCATCGTTGTTTACAAAACAACTTTATTTTTTGCTTCTACAAAAAATCTTTTGCAACACACTTGGCGATACATACCTTCAAACAACAAGAAGTCCAACAACTTAATAAATTTGTTAATAACATACTGGTAGAAATTATTATATTAACTTGAAATCAAAAGATCTCCAGTTTCAAATAATAAAAAAAAATTCAGTCCAATTTCACATGTTAACTTGAAATTGAAATGGATATGTGAAAAGTGTTGAGTTGACACACCTTAGAGAATGTTTTAGATTAATTAAGAGATTAACATATACTGGTTTCCATACAATTTTCTCATAAAGAATGTAATAGTTGATCTTTAAAATAAACATAATTTTGTAAAGTAAGGTGTGTGTCACGATTTGAAACTATAACACAGAGTGATGCCAACTTCTAAATTACTTTTTTATACCTTTCTAAACTAAGGCTTTAAGGCTTTAGTAGTTCTCATTTCAAGAGAAGACCTATGTCCAATAGTGGAGTGATAAAAGGGTTCATGATGATGACGGTAAGGATGATACATGTAAACATAACATCACACCTGTAATCCTCGAAAGGATAGACTGAGACATGTATTACACTCCTACATCTGGTGATATGTCACATTTACATCATTTTACACTACTACATTTTACACTTAGTCTGTAAGGAATCTGGTTTGAAACTATGTATATGTATGTAACTATCCTCTATCCTATGTATCTATCCTAAGTATGAAATAAATGACTAAATAATTGTCACAATTATAAGCAAAAGGAATCAAAAACTGAAGTGTATCCTCTACAAAAAAGAGTCATGCACAAAATATATGTATGTGGTGATACATGTATTTTTCGGGAATATTTCATAATCATAATATTATCAGCCTTATAAATAACTTCATTGAGAGAAAACTCCTAAAATCCCAGTAGGGACATGCTCTGACGATAAATAAAAATATGTCCCATAGTGCAACATAGCTATATTAGAATATTCATTCAACAGGTTTCCTAGCATTTGTGAAGCAAATGGAATGGGTACGCTCCCAATGGGCCGCTGCTGAGACTGAGGCTGCTCGACTACAGACAGAGCTGGATGAAGCACTGAGGACCCTCTCCAAATGGGAGGCCAAATTTGCACATGTGAGAAAAATGCTGGATGGAGAGAAAAGAGAGAGAAACATTGTAATGAAGAAGTACAATGAATTGGTGAGTTTTTAAGCATGAAAAGTAGTAAAAATGATTAAGTTAAAATTATGATTTAGTATAAAGACTCCATCAGTGACTAGAAACTAAATATAGATTTATTTTATACTGGAACATATTCAACCCTCTTGTTAAAACATATTTAATTAAATTTAGCTTTGTACGGGATACATGAATAGAATTAAACATGTACTTAGAATACATGAGTTTTATATAGAATAGAATATGAGAATGTGTGAAGTTCTACAAGTAATATAATAGTGATTCCTATAATGAAGTGACTATAAAAATTCCTAGTCAGCATGTTGTTTGTTCATACCATCATAGATAAGCACAGTAGTGGACGACCCAAACTGTATTTTATGTTGAAGCCAAGACTATTCAAATTTTACATTCGAACCCTATCATTGCATTGTTGGAACATGGGTGTCCACTTGAAATGTGAGGGTTAAGGCCATACAAACTATGGCACTGGCCCAGTGAGGGTTGGCACTTCACACACTGTAGAAAAGATACCAAATGTTCAATAAGACTTACATGAAATATTTTTGTTTTATTATCAGAGCAAGCTCTTAGATATGGCGCGGGATCTGCTGTTCAACGACAACCGCGCCAAACTGAACGATGAGACGCTGCAGAAGCTGGCCTTTCTGAACGGCACGGCGCAACAGGACCACAATGCGAAGCTCACCGGTGTGCCCGAACTTAATTCCACTGGTAGCTTTCTTTTTGTACCTAGGCTTTACATATAACTTATCATCACCTAGGTTGACTGGTAAAAAAATTACTCGGCATTAAATGCGCCTTTTATTACCAGCAATAATGGATAAAAATAAATATATGGGTAACTCTGAGTAACTGTTGAAAGTTTCCACAGTTTAAATGTGACAAACCAGTAAATATGATAATGATAGGAGTGGACAAATTAATTGATAAATGGACATTATTAAGCTCACTCCAAACAACTTAAGTGCAGTGTAGAAAAATTTTGCTGTGGGGTATTGTAAAATTGTTATATTTAATTCTTGACTACATCCAGTATTCACTTATATCTAATACTGGATGCAGTCCGAGGTTCGATCAGTGTACTTGTGACGTTTTCATGTTCCTAAAAGACTTCAGCAGTCAATACCTTTTCTCAGCTTTAGACATTACTGTCATCAATATCTTCAGACGCCTTCAGGGCTCTGTACTACTACCATATTTGTTGGTCACTAAGCGGTCTCTCTGTATTTAGATATTTGAGAAACGGGTATGAGAACGGTCCCTGCCACGCTCCGTGGTTCGAAAGAGCCCACGATTTCCAATGGGATTTGATATACTGCAGTAAAACAACTGCTGTGCAGACAGATCACTATATTTTTATTTTGTCACTGAAACTCTTGGAAGATCGTATTTTACCTTCGTACCATACTTACAGCAAATGGTAATTCAAGAAATCGCAAAACGAATGATCGGACATCGGACAGTTGTAGTTGTTTTAAGAAAATCTAACCTGCGATGTTTTGTGTCCGATGGATTAGTATAACTAGGGTCCGTCCGAAGGTTTGATTTCGGTCTATTTCTGTGGAATATCCTAGTGATTGTTGCAGTTTTAATTTTGGCCATAAAACGGCTAGATCTTGAACCTAGTCAAATCTAAGTTTTAACAGTCAAACAGGTACTTTAGAATATGTTTAGAACTATGTGCGTTAACTTTGGTAGAGAAGTTTTAACGTATTGCCTTTGTATTTGTCATAAATAATTACGTTATACCAGTGATAGCCTAGTAGTTAAAAAACAGCCTCTCACTCTGGGGATGCTGGGTTCAAAACCATGGCGCGCACCTCTTTATAAAATTGCGTTTAAAATTTAAATATCACTTGCTAACGGTGAAGGAAAACATCGTGAAGAAACCTGCATACTTTAGAATTTATAAAAAAAAAAATTCTAAGGTATGTAAAGTCTGCCAACCCCCACTTGGCCAGCGTGTCAGACTATGGCCTTGACCCTCTCAATATGAGAGGGGAGACCCATATTCCAACAGTGGAATAATAAAATGGGTCGATTATTATTATTATTATATATTTTAATGAAATCTATTACAGAAAATCCTTCTAAAGACTATGAAACTTTCCGTTACCTTTTTCACGTTTAATAATAATAATAACAACCATCTTTTTTATTTGTTGAATCTTTGGACACTCGTTTCTTCTTATAATTCTAAGAATAGGGCATTGGAAACCATACTGGCCGAGTATGGAAGGACACACTGCGCAGACCTCATAAAACGTTATGATAAACTTTAAACTTTATGGGTTTTCTCATTATGTACTCGTTCGCCATTATAAGGGATATCTAACTTTAAACGTCGTCTTAGTTTAGACAGAAACGCGGATTGGAACTCCACTCCCCTGGAGCAGGAGGCCGAAATCTAAACTACTATCAATGCTCGTCAACGCAGATAAACACTTTATCATATTGTATACAGGCACTCTCCTCTCTGAAATGTCGTACTCGCGTTCCGAAGACGACCTCGACCTGTCTTTGGCTTCAACACGTCGCTCCTGGGTTCAAAGAGGCCAGTGGGCGGCGAGGGAGAACCCGCCAGCCAGTAAGAAACGTCGCTCATCATCATCTTCCGCTACTAAGGTATGCGTCTTTTAAATAGTTTTAGTCAAATTTAAACTTTTTTTATTATATGATAGGCTAGCGTTTGGCCGTGATCTCGCCTGATGCGGCAAGCCGAGGACAGGGCGCAATGGCGCTTATTGGAGGAGGCCTATGTCCACTAGTAGACTGAAATAGCCTGACGATCATGATAGCGTTTGGTCGCGATTTCGCCCGATGGTAAGCTCAGAGGCGTCCTAAGTTGGAGCACGTATGCCTAGGAAGAGCATATTCACCCTTGTGTTGAAGAGTCCTAGGTTATATGAGTCCGGGAACACAGAGGTCGGCAGAATATTCCATTCCTCGGCGGTCTGGATAACAAACATAGAACCAAACTGTTTCGTTCTGGCAATCTGGAGGTCTGCAATGAAATGTAAATAGACTTGCAGCCAAGTATAAATAATAAGTAAATAAAAAAGCTATGTATTTTGTGATCCCACTGGTAAGAAAGTGTCTTTTTTATCATAAGGTTTCATGGAATATTTAGTGGATGATATATATATATATATATTGTCATATATCTCTGTGAGCAATACTTGACCGACATAGATCTCACTAATCGGTTTATCAACACAAAATTCTGTTATAGATATACATTTGCTAACAAACGTATCTTCGTTTGTATGAAATGTCTTAATGTTCATAGGAATAGAACTTCGTTTATATTTTATTATTTCATAGGAATAGAACTTGGTTTATATTTTATTATCTGTTATTGTAAATTTATCTGTTATTACCTACAGAGGCAGCAGCAATTACTGAGAGAGCAGTAGTATTTTGTCAATTTATTTGTCTATTTTTTTGTTGTTTTTATTTGTAGACCGTAGAGCTGCAAGGTGGTAAAGTGCTGGCCACTGCGACCACTACACTCACTCTCGAACGGGCTCCTACTGTACACGACCTCAAACCTCCGCAGAACTTCGTAAGGATTTCTTTTTCTCAACTCACACAGATATACCTACCACACTATACTACCTGTAGTGAAATCACTAACCGGTCACGAAGCCAAACTTCACAAAAGAGTTTTAATGAATGTTTTACATTTTACTTCGTTTTAGGATAACCTGTAAATGATATATTCCTTATTTTGCTAATAAATTCAATCAATCTGTTAACACCGACAGCGAAAAAATATATATCTTCAGGCCAAGCCCTTTACGGGGTAGGCAGAAAGCACGGAGTGCCAAATATCTCTATGCTTGCAGACCGCCCGTGCTTCTTCTATATCCATCACTCTCTACTCGCCAAAAGATGTTTTTTTTTTATTTGACAGTGTACCTACACTTACCACGTATGAAAATAAATCACTCAGTATATTGCCATCTGGCCACCCACATGAAAATAACAGCTTTTGATTTTCGCACTTTTGACTATTTTTATATAATAAAATATTTTTCATTATAAAAAACGTTACATTACGCCTGTAATCCTCGAAGAGGTAGGCAGAGGGGGGTAGCACAGTCGCGCTCCACCTGTTACGCTTACACCCACCAGCTTACCTCCCACCATGGTTGGTGAGCCTATTGATACTAATAAATAATAATAAATAAATACTATTATTACTTATTATTTCGTTATGAACTTTTGACTTTCACACTTCGAACTATATTTTGAATGTTGCCAGCAACCAATATCAGAGAGCAGCGACGAAGCGCCCCCACCACCGCGGAAGTCAGCCACTCGCGGCTCCGGACGCAGCTCGCACATAAAGCAGGAGGAGTGTACACCTTCAGCTCCACCGCGGTCTGGTATGTTCTGTGAGCAATATGATTCACACAGCTGGGCTATTTGTACCATCATCGTTAGCCTCTAGATGCCTACTGCTGGGCATAGCCCTCCTCTAAACGGCGCCGTTCATTCCGATCCTTGGCCTTAAGAACCCAGCAACTTCCCGCCGTCTTTGTAAAAGGAGCGTAAGTCAACCTCCTACTAGATAGCTATATGTATATAGTTCATCAAAACGTGTAGTGATTTTCTAAATAACGGTACTGTCTAATTTAAATAAGGGGCATTTCACGTGGTAAATTAAAATAAAGTGAGGTCATGAAATTATACCATATTCCGATCTGTTATATTTCTAGTAGATATAAATGTGAACACACAATATATTTTTTTTTCTATGAAGCTTAGTTGTAGACTTGAGCTCCTAAAGAATCGAAGATCCATACCTTATGAACGCTCTTGTTATAATCAATCCATTTCTATAGTATATTCGTACAGTAAACATTTGTTTTGTTTAATTGTTTAATAAAATTAGAATGTTAAATTTTTTTACTCGTGCAAAATCCGTAATGAAAATTTCAGTAACTCCGACATATTTTATTTCAATTTCTCATAGGCCCAATGGCGCTCACTCACGAATTATTGACTGAATCATGATAATACAGGTTTAGCATAAAATGTATTTCATTTTACAGTACACGTAACTATACTTGATAAAACTCAAAATATTTTACTTAACCAGTATATGTACATAGATATTACTGAAGCTTTTTAATGAATCGGACGTTTGTCTTTTATTAAGTATATATTGGCGCAAATGCAACAATTCACCTATTATAATAATAATTAATTATTATTCTAAAAATTTAATAATTATTCTAAAAATTAATTCGCTAATCATTAATTGAATACTTCGTGAAGTGAATTTATTAGTTAAAAGCAATATTTGTTTCTCTGGACGACGTTGCGCTGCCCGAAGAATATACGAAAGTGA
>DWJK01003994.1:0-12470 GCA_018248815.1 Croniades pieria auraria
CGATCTGCGAAAGGCTGCAGGCAGATGCTGGATGCGACAAGCCGAGGACAGGGCGCGATGGCGCTCATTGGGGGTGGGCCTATGTGGCAGTGGACTGAGATAGGCTGATGACGATGACGACGACTATAGATTCGTACTTTTTGTTATCAACGCACTCAATCTCCCGAAGCTGTCAGATATCTTTTTATTAAATGCTGTTAAACGCGTATTCATGTGTTTATCACATTTCTTCTTGTTATCGTTTAACATTCGAGAACAACAGCAGCAGTTACGAGTGGCTGCTGCGAAGGTGCTTTGCAAATGATCTTGAAGAGAAGTTTACAGATATTAATATCAGTCAAGAAGTTTTTATCAGTTTCTTTATGTAGTATTTTTTATTCATGGGTATTATAAAACCTAAATATAATTAGAAATTTGCAACACTTCAACCTTTTCTTTTTAAAGGGTTACAGGAAATACTCTTAGAAAGACAGATCTTGTATATGAAGTCTTCTTTATAGATACTTGCATCTAAGGCCTCCCGTAAATTTATATATGTAAACGATATATGTCAGTTAAATTGAATGAGAAATATATTATTTATTCATCGGTCTAGCTGTAGTTTTTTTCTAAGCGTCCAAATGCCACCGTTCAGCCCCTATACATACATATAGACCAAATAAAAACGTCGTCAGCTATCAATAGCTGAGTAAATAATGCTAATAAGATACAACATATTATTACATAGGAGAGAACAAGATATTTTATTTGCTGTTTGTTTTATTGCCATTAATACATTGAAATGTAACCTGTACGAGATAATCCGACGCGCTACCCGGCGGGTAATGTATGTGAGCCAATCAACTAGTGACGGCTTCATTATGATGCAAAAGTTCACAAGCCATATTATTCATTAATTAGTGCGCTAGTTAATTGCATAGTTTTAATATTTTCCGTTTTTCTCGACGGTTTCATATTTGTGCATTCTTGAATATTTGTGTCGTCATTTGTATTTTTATGCTTGTTTGCAGGTAACTCAATACTTGTGAAAAAGAATTAGTAACACTATGTGTAGAGATGTTTTAACCGTTGGTGTTCTAGGTTTTTAAATCCTTCAAATAATAATATCTTTAGGTATAAGTAGCCTATGTTTGGATCTTATCCGCCTAAACCTCGAGCCTCGCGTCCAACGATTCCAAATCTTAAATGGTACTCGCCATGATGCTGGAGAATAAGATCATGATAAAGCATGTTGTATAATCTTCTCAGAGGGCCGAGGTGTCTGTCCATCTGCACTTAGTCAGCATGATGACTAGGCTTTAAAGGTCTCTCATTACGAGATCTCCAGGTCGCTTTTTGTAGTAACAAATGAGTTGTTTACCATTAGTATCCAAACGCAATCTTGCGATTCCTTCTGATTCTGCGCGTGCTATCCACACCCGTCTGCCGCTGCACAAATAACGGATTCCTCAGCTTTTTTAAATGCCTCTATTACCATATTCACACAGAATTACCTACAGTACCCATTGATAAATTTGATTGCGGTCCTGGAACTTTAATACAATAAAAATAATGTTGATATAACTCAAAGTCGCAAAAATAAAATCTACCTTAAACCATGATAACGACCAAAAACAACGAAAGTGTATTTTGCGACAGATAATTGGAACCTTGGTGATTTCAGTCGTACTCGATGTCATATATTTTAAATCATTATATTAATTTCACCAATAAATCGAGGAAGTAACAGGATGTGCTTCACCTAAACACCAATTCGGAGCCTCATTAAATCGTATAAACATCCCATAATGTTAGTAATACCAGTGTTTGCTCGCGATGATGATTGCGACGGTGTATTTACGCAGAAACAACTCCAAGGCAGCTGCGCGATGACGTCATTGTCTTATTAATTCCAATCACCCCACTGTGCCCTGGAGCCAACTCCCTCAAATACCCCATTTTAACACCTCTTCTGTTTCTCATTTACTCAAATTAACACGATATCCTGGGCATTTGACAAGCTGCCGACCGACGGCCGCCGCGAGCCATATCAATGCAATTTCACACTGAATTTATTTTACAACTCAACAAAATCAAAACACTTATTTGTCTGTCGTATTAAAGCTGAAAGTGCACTGCAACAGATGAAACTACCCGCAAGGCTGTACAACAAACGCAAACCATGACATTTTCCGATACGCCCTCTCGTTCGCACCCACCGATTTTCCGATACGAAAGACAGTGACGTACGTTTCAATTGGTTCGTGCACTCTCCTCGAATAAGATCGAGTAGCATATAGAATGCTAATTACGTCAAATTACAGGGCGAGATGAGTGAAGGTGCGAAAATTGGGTGTAAAAGCGAGGAGCTCCCATCAGCATATCATTATATAGTTGTTAGGGAGACACGCGAACTGAACCCGAGAGTAGCCCGAACGTGCACACGGTTCGATTTATAACCGACTCTTTAATTGGTAGGTATTGGATTAAAAATAGCATTTTCAAACCTACTACTTCCGTGACGAAGTTTTGAAAGGATATACATATAACAAGCGTAAAATTGCGCCAATATTTTAACGTATTTGCTTGGGTGTTAGTCAATTTTAAATGAAGCTGTGGTATAGAAACCGCTAAAAATCGCTAATGGTAATGTCATTATAGTAACATTTATTGTTAAGTATATGTCACTAGATAGCCAAAAGGAAAACACGTCTTCAAAATGACATCGTGTTACCGAAACAATCCTCCAGATTGTGACGGCCCTAGTTATCAGTTCTATGCTATAGCGCCTGTATTGTTATCTATTAATATCATTGTTATTTGACAATGACATCTATCTAAATATCCAAACCACAGCGCTGACTGTTATTAATAAAAAACTATAATCACTGCAGCACAATGTTAAGTGGCGTTTTATGACTGTTTTCACTTTAAAGTCGTAAACGGAAAATTATGTTTCACGAAGCCGAGTGACATGGCAAATTAGTCAAAGTATTTCGGTTCAAATTTAAAATCAAGATAATGGTCCCACAGTGTGCTTTCATTATTTCAAGAAAAATGGGACCTCATCGAATTTAACGTTTAAAGCTAGTTTACTGCTTCGTACCATTAAAGATATAAGGAACAATGTACATACATACATTAAAAAGAAATTTATTTAAAAAAAAAATCTCATAATACCTATATATAGCAGATATGCAGCCTATTTGGACTTAGTTGGCCACTGTAGCCCATGAGATTTATATCCTAGCATAAATAAAGTCTTAGTTCTTTCTGAGTGGAATCATTACGTTTTTATCTAAATCTTATTATAAATATTGAGTGTATCCTTGATCGAATGGATACAAGCGCGACTGCTGATCAAGCGGTCTTTAGTCCGATTCCTGGGTCGGGTACTATTAGTCTTTTCTATATTCGATTTTCTTATAGAGGCTCGGAGTCTGGATTTGTGCTTAATGTACGGCTATAGGCTCACTATCTATTCGATAGTACGGTGTAAACTTAACTGATGACGTGCGGAAATGTACTACACTTCTGTCTACCCTTTCGGGTATTACAGTTGTGATGTTACGTTTTTATTTCTTATGATAACACCTTTTGTCACTCTACTGTGTGATACAGGTCTCCTCTCAGAGCGAGACTTGGTAATAAGCCTGAACCCTCCCATACTAAAGTTAAAAACGATTACAGAATTTAAAAAACTTCGATACTTTATCCAGAACTTTCTGACGTGTAGTTAAACGAACTTTTTCTTCATCGTATAGCGTGTGACAATTAATTTAAAATATCGGTCTCCCACAGCGGGAGCCTGAAGTCTAAATCACTAAGCTTTCACGGCTGGAAATAAACTCTATGAAAGCTTTTATTTACGTATAATCAAATTTCGCAAAGTTGTTTATACGGTAACATTATGACGATAGATATCGGGAATAAATATTCATACGAGTGCATAATATATACATAAGTTGCAGAAATAACATACGACGTGAAGAGTATATTTAAGAGACTTCGTTAAGAATAGTTTTAAAGTTAGTGTAACTGGCAACATTCGCTCTAACTACACAAACATGTCACCATTTTAAAATGATTTATAAAACTGAACAATTTTTAGAACTCTGAATACAGAGCAACGTATCAATATATAATCGTAAAACCTTAGACAGTGAATAGGCTTTTTCTAGGCATCCGTGGCCTGGTATATCTTAGGTGGCATCTCCAATTACCATCAAACACTGGCCTACCATACAGTAAAATGTAGATGAACACAAATACATTAGATAAATCAAATTGAATACCAGCAAATAAATTCCCATAAATAATAAAGTGCCAACGCATTTGACAACGCTAAAGTGAGATAGAGCGACAGATCTCTATGAGTTTTATTTTCTCTTCATATAATAAACATAACAAAAACACGAAAGAAATAAAACAAACACCGAAAGTGTTGTGAGCGATAAAACCACTTAAAAGCGGTTCCTTCCAGGCAACCTTGAACGAATAGGGGAGAAATAAATTCTAGGGGTTGGAGTAATATATATGACAATTACCTGTAAATAGTCCATGAATGTCGGGTGGTATGAATTTTGTTCACTCTACAGCACCCATTTCTGTCGGTAGTTATTTCAAATACGAGGTCTAAATGTTACTTTTTAGCAAATGTATGTACACCGTAGGTATATACGGTGATTGCACACACAGTTTGCATAGAATGGAATCCGACTACTTTAATGTTACATCCAAATGTGCCATCTTCCTCGGAATACAAGGAATTTCATATTAGATCTACAGGTCTAATAGCCTAGTGATTTAGCAATAAAAAGGCGATGAAAAGGCATAATGGTCGCGACTACATTCGACCCAACACCATGCAATAATTGAATCAGTTATTAAAAGTTACCTTCAAGTCTACACCAACCTAACTTTTTACAAAATTCCAACACGGTACTATTCTACCGCTAGGCAATTATTTTCCCTCTTATCTCAATTAAATTAAATTTATTATAAACAAAAATGTACGAGTGGAGCTATACCGCATAACATTATACACCGCCGCGAAATAAATCACGTAAATAATTTTAGCTTTAAAATGACACGAGTAAGGAAAAGCTAGTTGGCGTGCAATAATATTATGGTGTTTCGAGTATAAGAGTTATATACCAATCGCACGAATATTATTTTTAAAAATGTGAAACCCAACGGAACGTAAACGAAAACGTACAGACGAATTTGTTGAACATTCAGACGTCATAATTCCGTAAACCTATTCTTCCGCGACACTGTTACCGCTTCTGTGTACACATTGGAAAATAACACATAATATATTGTAATAGAACTGGTTTTCTAATAGTGTTGTGTTGTAGATACATCGTTGTGACGCGAGTGTGTTGTTCTGAAATTTTTCCTGCCTCGACTCGGTAAAATCACGTGGGAAATGTCGGGGGACACATGCAAACAGTGGTAATTCGTATCTGGCTCGAATTAAAAGCGCGGCTTTATAAAAGAGCTGGCGTTATAATATTTGTGTGGTACAAGACATAAGGTATTTGAATTAACACACATACATGTATCAACATTACTGGTAAGTAGGAAAAATAGTTAAAAAGGAAAGGTATATTACTGTACTACTGAAACGTAGGAATATATTTAAACGCGTATTTTCAAAAGTATAGTGAGTTTCGTTAGTACCTAAGTTTACCTATTAAGTAATGTGACAAGCTGAGATATACATAGTTGTTTGAAAAAATCATCAATTCAAAAGAAATGTAACAATAATATACTAGCTGCCTATAATGTTACGATATTTTTTTATTTTGTCAATCGTTTTCTCACTGCTGAACAGCGTGACTTCGTTTCTTGCTGTTAACTGTTAATCCATTAAAAATTAATATTTAGGACTCATAAGGGGTATCTATGCAAAAACAGCTCTACTTCAAAACCGGGAACGCTTTGGTAATTCTTCGGGTATTGCAAAAATTCAAGCAACGTTGACCACTTAACAGGGGGTCGATACACTATTTGTCTATCTAAATAAAGAAGAAAATCTATAAAGAATTAAGAGGAAAACATAATCGAGGCCTACAAGATAGACAGACCCTTTCAACAAAACAATATCCAAACTTATAAAACACATTTAAGTATTTTAATAATTTAATAGGAAGACAAAGATTCTTTTCATATAAAAAAATTATGAGAATTTTGCTCCTAATATATTCGGTTATGTTATATTTCACAAAAGAGAACTAAAATGTTGACTGGATAAACTGTTATTTTTTCGCGGCAATACAAGTTTCTGTTGCGTATGTTTTACGCCATACAAGTAAAACATGGCTCATACAAATAAAACTTTATTGCAACGCAATAAAAGCTATGAAAATGCAATTTGTTGCAATAGAAAGTGTAGAGTAAAGTGAGATGATTATAATTGCTCTTACCGCGTCATTGTAGAGTCACTTCATTCGTGATAATAGCAGAAAAATGGGCATTTAACTCTTAATATTTAAGGCCGAAAGCTTCAGATCGCTGCATTTGTCTATGACGGATGTTATTCAAAATCCTTTTAGATTTGTTTTGTCTTTTCAAATATTATTTATTTCTAGGCGTTAAGACTCTTATGTCAAGAACATCTTAGGGCCATTTGCCGGAACTTTTAAGCTATTTCATTTAGTGGGGCAGCATTTAGCGAACCGTTCTCTATTTACTGATATGTCACTTGAATTTCAGGGTAAAAAGACAGAATTGTTTATTGCGAAATTAAAAAATTTTGTAATAAACAACTTAATACTATATAATTACTTTTAAGTTGGATTGGATTAAAACGGTCTTTCCGAAAGTAAGTTAATCAAATATCCGTATATTTTCAATAGTAAAATATATACTTTGTAGGTATTTGTTTGGTTGCGTAGAGTTCGTATTTTGTATTGTAAAGCTTGATGCTCGCGTTGATGTCTTTTCTTATCACGATCTATGTCCGTACAGACAAAGATGAGTTCCGGAGATAAAATAAATGCTTTAAAATTTTTGGTACATAAATTGAAAACCATTTGTTTCATATATTTTGCGTATTTAAATACCTTAAGAATACGGACAAGAAAACTTGTAAATTAATTTTAAAAATATCAAGAGGAAAATGTACTGTAAGGAAATTTCAATCTATCATAATATCATGATTATAAAATAACTAACTATCTCGTTGATGGAGTGGTTGCAAGCGCGACTGCCGATCGGGAAGTCCTGGGTTCAAATCCCGGGCCGGGTACTATTAGATTTTTCTAATTTAGAATTTATAATAATGACTCGGATGACAATATGCTCACATTCCATGGAACGTAAACATAACTGGTCAAACGTGAGAGTGTATCATACTCCTCTGCCTACCCCTTCAGGGACTACAGACATGATGTTAAGTTTTTAAAATAACTAAATAAGTCATACAACATAATATTGTAAATTTTACTTTTATTATTTTAAAATTATTAAATAAAAATCAGACATATAACATAACTCACCTTTCTGCTGAGCCTAGAATTCAGTTATACGAACTATGTATAAAAAAGAATATCGTCCATCATACGAAATAATACAGTCACTAATCAAACAGTCTCTACAACCGGAAAAGTCCCACAAACAAATTAAAAAAGAAATAAAGCTTAACACAACAATTTAAAAAGCAAATACCAAAATAAACTTCGTAACGACTTTAGAAACCGTGAAAGTAAACACCGATTCGAAATTCAAATCGAAAATATGCGTTCGAAATTCGGAAGTCGAACGGTCCGTGACTCGTGCGTCGCTTCACGCGTAAGCTCGACGCGAAGCGCGGATCGCTTGTAACGGTTAGGAGCGTGTCGCGCCCCGGCCCCGCCCCCGAACGGAACGGTGGGGACCGATACACCTCTTAGCTTCTTCACACTTGCCTCGTACCTACTAGTTGTACCACTCACTATGAACTATGAAACCCCCGCTTCAGAAGGCAATGTGGGTGTCCGAAGGGGGCTTTGTATGCAAAACGAGGACCTCGTTATACTGGACGTTATCTATAATTGAATTTTACATCCGCGACACGCAAATTCGAATCTTATTGCAATACATCAAGGATTAATGGAAGGTTTTGGGGGAAATTGTAAGCGGGCTTTTGGCGCATCTGGGCGGGAAGATAAAGGCTGTTTATAAAATTTAATACCAGTTGGTGGGTACCTACGACAGCGGTGTATCTAAATATTTTCTATCGGCAAACGGCGATTAAGCGAATTTATTTTAGAGGACCGCGGGAATTTATGTCATGACTGTCTCCAAGTCTTGTTTCAGCGGCTGGTTTAATGGATTTATTGCGATTGCTTTGTCCTTGCTTGAATCGTTAAAACAATTATACATGCCTGCCTACTTTTATGTTTTATGAAATAAGTCAGGCATGAGTTATTTAAAAATTAATATTAACTTTTAATTTTATTTTATTGCTGAACTAATTGTTATATTTTCCATTCATTGCACCTTGAACGTCAAATGGAATATAACGTCAGTTTTGGCCATAAATTTACATAATGGGGTATTCTTTATTTCGATTAATTATCGTTTTAATACATTATTTTATCAATAAAAATATTATTGCATCTGTTAATAACCTGCGATATCTTCATTTCGCCCCGACAAGCTATACTATTATCGTAAAGGCTTAAAAAAACATTGGTTCATAATAAGATCCGTACAGTATTCTGATTATGAGACGGTTAAGATATTTGAACATTAAAACAAATAATAAAAAGCCATGATTTTAATAAAGACAGTTTAATAACTTTATAGACTAATTCATTTCCGGTGATCTGCTTGCTCTCTAAACGCTAGTATTTACTAACTCTACATTATCATAATGATTAAATACACATCATTTATTTATTTATTTATTTCTTTATTGTTGTTAACACCATCACCATTAAATCTTATCCCAAGTCTGGACTAGTGGAGAAATGTAACTAACTTTCTATGCTAGCCAAGTGCGGGTAGGCAGATTCCAAATACCCTAAAGAACTCTGGAATTAGTGGGTTTTCCCGATTTCGCGAAAACACAAAATATTATCTGTGCAGCAATTATATTAAAAAAAAATTCTGATGTTGCTGAGGATACAGTTGACATGATATTAAAACCACACTTGTCACATTAGCACAAGAAAGCGACCTCCAGGCCTCCGCGGCAGTAGAGACAAATATTTCAACTGCTGAACCCTAAGAGGACACAATATTTTTATATAACCAGTATTGTCGTTGTTTTTATAAATACACGTTGATTAAACCATAAAATAATATTGCATGTAGTAAGTAAACTTTTTTTAAAAATAAGAACCCATAAAAATTAAAGCCTATGGAACATATAAACATTTATGTTATAGCAAAAATAATGGTATAAATAAAAGTCATCGTTTTAATCCCACGCATGTTTTTATTTACTTGCTTGAGTCTCCTTATTAGGATCTTGATCCAGTATTAGCATGTTTCCAGGTTTAATGAAACGGCTCCAGTGAGCTTAATAAGTCCTGCTGCCTATATGGGCGTCTTCCTTTACTGGGGTACTTTGTGAATTATTTCATAAGACTTCATTCGTCGCATCCAGCATCTGCCTGCAGTCTTTCGCAGATCGTCATCCCATCGGGCCGGAGGGCGTCCTACATTACGTTTGCCAAGTAGCGATCTCCACTCCAGAACACGTTAAATATTAAAATGTATTTTTAAAGGTCTCGGGAGTGTTTATACCATTGACTATGTATATAAATACCGATCTAACAGACGCACTCGTATGTTTTGCCGGATGGCCCAACTGGTTTCGGACCTATCCAAAGTAATTTTTCAAGAGCCCCTGCCGATTGCAGGGAGTTCGTAGTGGTGACTGAAAACCACGTCAAAAGTGAGTTAAGCCGGTAGACATAAAAAACACTTAAAACAATCTTACGTAACGCCCTGAAGATATTTTAAACAAATGCTTATACTCGTACTGTATGTGACAAGAAATATATCAATGTGTTTCGTCATTAATTCTTCTATTTTCCCGCTTTTGATTTTTAATTTCCGGCAATGATCAGGTTTAAGTTATTAATTATAATACTTACTGTTCGCGAAAGTATATAACATATAACTAGTCAGTCAGTGACACCCACTCTCTGCGGGAAAGTTTATTATTAATCCAGCGCAAGAATTCCTGGTATCCGAGTGCGAATATTACTGCCATTAGTTAGAAATATATTGTCGTAGAGTTCTCCTGTAGTGTAATATAGCTATAGAAAAGCGTGCTCACGGTCGTGGGAGGATACGTTCGTCTGGCTGCTATATCCACAGTACGAGCTACTAAATGTAGCGTTTATATAAAAAAGCGCTAGAAATTCCTGGTATATAGCAATAGGTTTAATATCCATTTTATCGCGTGACATAAACGTAACTGGTGAAACGTGGGAGTATTTACACTGATCTGCCTACCCCTTTGCGGTTTACAGGTGTGATGTTACTTTTTATTACGCTTAAAAGTTCTGGAATAATATATATATGAAGAGTGTGAAGAAAGTAGAAGAAGCAAATCATATTTTTATACAGATATTTTCCATTAGATTTAATGCTCTTCACCTACCGGGTTAAAACAGGCTTGAGGATATAAATAACATAAATAGTTATAGCAAAATGAATGTTGTGCTTTGCAGTCAAAATCCGCCAATGAATGAAACTAACAAATCTGTGTGTTATTTCTAAACAATCATTATATTACTAAATTATAGGTCAGTCTAATTTTTTAAAATAGTGAATTTAACCACTATTCATCTAAAACTAACCACGTTAGTGTTGCCGAGTTTAAGTTATTTATCGTATCTGTGCTGTATCCATTATTATCGATCGCAAGGAACTCGACTTCAAGGAATATCAGCTCTACAAACCTGTAGCTAAACTGGATACCTGTTTGAAAAAATGAAAGGACAGGTTTTTCACACCCCAATATCGTTGTGAAGATTAATCGTGTTATTTTTATTACCTGAAATAATAAAATCGTCAGATTAAGCCTATATAGGTCAGGTACGTATGTCAAATAAATATACGTTTAACATAATTCGTGACAGGAGCGACATACCATACTCCTCTGCGTACCCTTACAGGGAAAAACGGGGAATATTATGTTTTCCTACATTTTTCCCTTCGCGCTTTTTATAATCCAGCACCTTAAGATCTCTAGTTCTTGTAACTTAACCCACGGGTGGACGCTCCGACGACACGAGTCATGGTGTTTAGTCAGCGTAGCGGTCATTACGCACCTATTCCTCGGTGCACATGGCTATTGGACCCCACCTCCGTGTCATGTTGATTTGACCTGATAAGCTGTTCGAGGCACGGTTAATTACGGTCAAGCTTTTAATAGCGACCTGGTCTCTATCAAGGAGTTTTTTTTGGCAACCGAACTCTACATCACCGTTGAGCGTCTATTGAACTCTACGTGTCATTCATAGTTTAACAGAATTTACGGTCAAATTTGTTTTGCAGATTTATAACTGAATAATTGAACAAGTTAACCTAAAACAGACGAACCTGTATCTATATATTTAAATACGTAAAACAGATAGAAGAACATCTCTATATAAATACAGCCTATTCAGTTTCAGGTGAATTCCACCAACTGTAAACTTTTTTTATAGTTTGACTACAGTAACGCCAGCATTTTATCCACTTCTGCTAAAAATGACGAGCGTTAGCAGTGACATATAATGTATACGAACACAATAGATACAGGCTGGGCTAGAAAGGCGTGCGAATATGAAAATCACATTGCTCGCGACAGGCGTGCGGAAGCGGGGCGCGGCTAGTAGGCATAAGTAGCTTGGTTCACGGAAATTTAGTCGCCATGGAGCGTTTCACCGGTGAGCAGCGTGCGTTCTGTGTAAGGGCTTATTACAATAATGGCGATTCGTGCAATATTGCGCGGCGTCTATTTCGCTCTGTTTAGTTTATATTATCTAAATCAGTGTCCTAGTGAAAGCGTGATCAGGTCGTGGGTTAACAATTTCGAGTCTACGGGTTCGATATTGAATCAGAAACTTGCGAGGTGTCCAAGGTCGATACGAACGGAGGAAACTGTAAGCGAAGTCGCGATCTTCAGTTATCATCCCGAAAGAGATCGTCTGAGATCGTCTGAGCTCGCCATATTAAGAACATCATTAAGGCGTATTTTGGTAAAAGATCCTAAATATCACCCGTATAAACTTCAATAATTCCAGTAATTGAAACCGAATGACTACCATCTACGCCGTGCTTTTGCCGAAAGAAGGTTAGACCGTGTTCAAAGTTTGAACCATATTCTCTTTTCCGATGAAGCCCATTTTCATTTAAGTGGATTTGTTGTTGACAAGCACAATTATCGGTACTGGGCCGTAGAAAATCCCAAATTAAAACACCAAAGACCTTTACATTCACTTAAGGTTACAGCAAACTGTACCGCTGTGCAGCAAACCGCCCAAAGACGGCCGTGACGC
>DWJK01003995.1:0-12469 GCA_018248815.1 Croniades pieria auraria
GTTGGCACTCTGTGCTTTGTGCCTATTCCATAATGGACTTGGAATAATAATTTAATAAGATTTTTAATTTAGATATTCTGAACTTCACGACCCAATCACTACTTCAAATGGTGTTTCAAAGTAAAATAAAACCTTTCAGAGGAATAATATTTACCATCTAGCCACCATACATTTAATAGACATCAGGTAATTGTCACAACAATGTCTTTTTTCTACTTCAACCCATTTTGCTAACCATTTAATGCTAATAAACATGCACCATCCCATATATGAAGGTCCAGAACAGGACGTAAGTGAAGAGTGCACCGAGGAACCCATTGGTGAGCAAACCAATCCTCGATATGTAATATTTATTCCAATTTGGGCCTGCTTTTATCATGAACATCACCCAAAGGACAACCACTGACAGCACATAGAAAGCGAATCCATTGAGACCCGTGAGGCCGAGGACACCTGAAATTGGAGAATATTATGTTAAGTTTCTGAAATTTTGTGTTCCTTTCATATAGACTGCGTAAATGATTTTTTAAGAAAATCACTATATTATTTGTATTTGAATGATTAATGTTTGCATTCCATGTACTTTGTTATCTAGTTAATTGTTTAATGAAATTAACATGTTTAGATTGCAGCTATATAAATCAGATATATAAATCAATAACCTCAGAGATGACTTTAATATAATGATAAGAAGAAATATTTTTTTTTTTTAAATTAACTCACCGGCTGTGGAGCCAGATAATGCTGCCATCGATGTTCTACAATATTCGACAACCGCTGCATTATTTCTGAGTGCTGCTTCGCTATAAGCAACTGGTTCAGGTTTATTTTCTTTCACTCTGGCCGACATACTTGACAGTTTAGGAGGAATAAATAGGTATTTTATAATTTATCAGATAGTAATAAAATACAATTATATCTAATGCAGAATTTTCAAGTGACCATAGAATTGCTCCGTCGTTGACATTGACAGTTTTTTTTTAAATCGGCAAGTGAACTACATTTGTTATGAACGTTGGCACGCAAAAACCTAATATTCTAAAAAGCCTATTAAGAAATTACGTTTTTGGAATTATTTACTTACTGTATTTCAAATTGCTAAAACGATTGAAAAAAAAAACCATAAATCGTATTTGATACCTAAATGACATTTGAAAAGTAATCTGTCGTAAGATTGTTGAGTTTATTGGCTTGGAAAAAATTTCGACGGCCAAAGAATCTATTGAGTGTTAACAGTTAATTCCCATCACAATAAAGTGCAAGCGACGCGTCACTTCTACTTTAGTATCATATTGAGTTCTATCTCTTTTCACTTAGTAAAAATTTGCACGCAGTAAATCGCGCGTACGCGCGTTCGTGCGCGTGTTATTAACTTCCTGTATACAAATTTGCACGTTAGGTAATGAAAATAGAGCTCTATACTTAATTAAAATGTAAGTATACGTATATAGCAACGCGTCGCTTCGACTGTGCCCTAGTGAGAATTAAACCTCAAAGTTTGGTGTACTAAACAATTGAAAAATAGAACAACTTCATTTCAGTCTTCGATTTCATAATTAGTTTACTTTTATTAATTTTATTAAATTACTTATTTTTACGTTTATTACGCACCTAGTACGTTTTGGAATAAAATAATTTATAACCAAAATTACTATATCTGAAATACAATATTATTCAAAAAATATATTTATTACTTCTTTCGGAAATAAATGAATATTTGAGCAATTCATCATATTATCAAAATTATCATTAACGGAATAAGTAAATGAATTAAAAAAAAAATCTCCTTATTGTTTAACCAATAATATTATATCTGTAGTGACATGACATTGATGTAACATTTTCGTAATTTTATTTGCTCTAATATTTTACCGCTAAAACTAAAAGTTGACGGGAGGCATAGAATTATTATATATAGAGTAGGGACATACGGCTGCCTGTAAGTGGCAATGTCCGACGGTTAGAAAGAGAGTAACGATCGCGACAGCCAGCGCAGCAAAAGAACAGCTTGCTTTTCAAATAACGAACTCACGCTAGCGCATCCTGTGCGTGCGCGAATAGAAAGAGACAGAGAGATAGGTAGCCTCATTTGCTTTCTCTTTTTTTTTCGATGAACACATTTTAAGCCGGCTCCCCTAATCTATGTATAATATCTATATGACGGGAGGTCATTATATTGCAATTATCAATATTTTTCTGTAATAATTTGTATAATAGAATGACACATTTTTATATATTTTATGGGCTACAGCAAGAAACGGTTCAATTTTGTTACTACACGAATAATCCATTATTAAAACTTGACAAGTCCATATCAATTAGAAGTTGGTCTAACAATTACTACGATTTAAAAACATGCAATTACAATTTATAAAGTTTACTCTTGCTAATTGTTATACTCTTATTCAACTTTCAATTCATGAGAGTGTCATAGACTTATATAGTAGTTACCAGCGTAGAGCAATAGATAGCGCATGAGTGAAGCCAATGAACTTGTGTGCATTGACATGTTTGTGTTGAACTGCCGTGTACCAACATGCCTATACTCACACAGTGACACAAATTTCATAGAGGTTTTCGCGGTACTAGCGTTAGTGAACTTATTTTCTTTTTCAATAGTAAAATTAAGTATATGTTATTGTTGCTTGGTGTTTTAATTGTAAGGTAATGATTGACAGCGATTTTTAGTTTTATTTTGTAGTGCAAATGCTTAATTGTACATAGTTTTTCGCACTAATGAATATGTGATGGCGCATGCAATGACGGCTATAGTTAGTCCTGCTTCGTAAGAAAATGGGGCTTTGCTCGGATAGAATCGGGACGCAGAGTACAATTTTATAACATTTAGCATCTATTTGATTAAATCTACATATAAAACTCATTATTTCACCTGTATTTGTTGCGGGGCGGTAGTGAAAATGAAAATTAAGTTTTCGATACTGAGAGTTTGATGTAACACTATGGATAGCGTATAATCTATATTATTTGAATGCAAATTTCAGTCATTCGATCTCTTAATTCGTGTTATGAGATTTCGAATGGATTCCGTCATTTTTTTATTCATAAAATTCATTTCTGCTGCTGCAAAATATATGTTATTTAGCTTGCAATTTGAATAACCTATTTGCCCCTGTGTACAAAACTTCATTTTGATTTTTTTGTTTCAGGTTTAAGTTCTTATACCGATTAAGTGTTTTAAAATTATGTATTGGACTCTGACATAGTGTTCCATTAAGTTTTTCATACAAAAAAAGCAATATTGACATGTTTATGAAATACGAGTTTCGTGATAATATCGTATTGCAGCGAGAGTAAAGATAATTTAATGTAAATAAAACAAGATGGAGGAATCTGAAGATAATATAAGTGCAGAAGACATAAAAGATATAGACAGCCCATCTATCAGAATCAAATCAAAGAAAAGGTCTATGGTGGAACGGGAACTTGAAACAAATTTGACTGAGAGGATCACTTCCCCAATAACTAATGCTGACAGTACTAGCACTAGTAGGTATGGTAGAGCTCGTCGTTTAAAAACCGAATCAGAGCACACTGACACACCAAAAGTTTTGAAATCTCTGAAATCACCTCAGTGTGAAAAATCCCTAATCAAATCACCGGTTTACAAAATGCATGCTTCCAATTCACTATTAAACATGGAATCGCCAATTAATGCAACAATACAATGCAGTGTCGATCATCAAATTGAAAATATTTACAATGAAAACATCTCTCTTAGTCGTTTTGGTGAAGATAATAAAAATATATCCCCAGGAAAACAGTCACCAAAGGTCTATGTCAGAAAAGACCTGATACAAAGCAAAGAAAAGGATGAAATAGTGACATTGATAAAACATATTTATTCGCCGGCAAAAAATACCAAAAACATAAATACTCCTCTGAGCAATGTTTCAGAAAGGTCCTCTGATCTTTTTGGCTTGAATAACAAACAGAATAGTTTAGACAATTTATCTGTTGTTAAGACTTTAGATTTTGATGGGAATAAAAAAATTAAAAGAGAAACTAAACCTGGAATGTCGAAGAGTGATCTCTTTGAGTTGGAAGCAAAATGCGAGTACCAGGTTGGTGATCTGGCCTGGGCCAAAATGGGTACTTATCCATACTGGCCATGTATAGTGACAAGAGATCCGTATAGTGGAATGTTTGTCAAAAAGAAGTGTAAGTTAATTAAAAAATATTTATATATATATTTATCATGGAATGGATGTCTACTGATTGTTTTTAAATGTTTGGAAAGACATTGTTTACTAATACAAATTATATTTCTTGTGAGCAATAGTTGACATAACGAATCAATATATGGAATGGATTGAAAAGGATCAAATCATATAAAGTTACATGCATGATACTCAGTTTTACTATTCATTAATAATTTTGTTTCTGTAAATTTCTAACATTCATGTGTATCATCCTATATATTTCTGCAATTAAGCTTATATTTTATCTTGACTGAAACACTTGTACTGTTCGTGATATTGAAGTTTATTTGTTTATAACATAACAGTAGCTGATCTCATTGGAATTAAGAATATTTTATTTATGAGTAGCAAAGCCACATACATCATAGTATGCTTGTGTGTTCAGTATTTATAATGATAAAGTAATATATACATACACATACAGGAGCATTCTTGGAATTTTTAGCTCATATCTCTTATTGAATATGCAATAATTACATAAAACAACATATATATGATGTATTAACAGGGTTCATCTTAAATTTTATCAGTGTTGTACATTATCAGCGTCAATGTTTATTTTACAATTAAATTGAATATGATAATTATATATCTTTCTGTTACGCTATTATTAAAATAAATCCAATTTTTTTTCATAATTACATGTTACATGAAGTGTTTTGATATATAAGCATAATTAACACTAGAGTTTATCCATGTAAAAGAGTCATACAAGCAGTTATGTAGTAATAATGTGATAGTCCAGGGTAAATATGTAAAATACAAATGAGATGTTCGTAAAACCAATTCTAATACAATATTCACTAACACTAAATTTAAATGAATAAATTGATTAATTTGAACTGACAAAGAAAAACAAAAATAATGTAAATAATGAGCTACAGATTGGTCCTTTAGTCCAGTAGTTAGTGACCCTGACTGCTGAATTGGAGTTTGTGAATTTGATTCTCACCCAGGAAGAAGTTATGTTACGATCAAATTTGTGATTTTATATATATAAGTATATTTATGTACATGTAAATAACTTATTGGCTGTCTGCTTGCTATAACACAGGCTATGATTATTTTAAAATTAGATATGCAAGTTTTCCAAAACATTATTATTATTATCATTATTGTTATATCCCTTTTAAATATTTTGAAAATAATCTGTTATTTATTTTTTAATGTTAATGACTGTTGCTAGTAACATCTCATTTCATGGTATCTGAGTCTCATGAATTTTTCGTCAGTATTTTTGCACTGCAGTCTACATTGCTAAATTATGCAAAGTTTATTGAAATGCATATTATTTTATTGAAGTGCATAATAAGTATAAGTGTTAGTTTTAATAAGTGTATACAAATGCAACATTATATTTGTTTCAGTATTTGGACGTGTGGATCGAGATGTTATTCATGTTACCTTTTTCGGTGATAATGGACGCAGAAGCTGGATTATGGACAACATGCTAAGGAAATTTCTTGGTCAGCTTGAGTTTGAAGCCAATCGGGAAAAATTCACTCCAGATGTATGTAATCACAACTTTTTTTAGATAATAGTGCTTCATAATTATGAAAGCTAAAAAAGAGTCAAAGTATAACGGAGTAAAAGGAGTGTAGGTTGCTCTCCTATCAGATGGTCTGATGACCTGATGAAGACCGCGGGAAGGTGCTGGATTCAGAATGTCCAAGACAGAAAGGAGTGGTGTGGATTAGGGGAGGCCTACGTCCAGCTGTGGACATCTAGAGGCTGATGATGAATTACAAATAAAATTATTTGTATGAAAGAGTCTTAGCTGGTCACTTTAATTACAATTGATTACAATACAAGTCCATAAAGCATTAAGTTTAAATATGCATAAAAAATTACTGGGGCATGTTAAGTCTGCTGACCAGTACTTGGCCAGTGTGGCAGACAATGGTCTTAATAATCTCATCCTGAGAGCAGACCTGTGTTCCAACAATAGAATGATAAAAGGGTCCATCAACTTAAAATAACATGATTTGTTAACACACTTAATAACTACTCCATGATGTACAAACATACATATATTTAGTATGATCTCTTAAATATGCAAACACTGCCTAACAAGTGTTACAGCAGATTAAATTTTATTATAAATTTACACTGACCTCGACTGCTGGGTAATCAAATAGATAAGTATCAAATAGTGGCCTTCCAGTACTGGTGGTGAATTTCTGTTTATTGTCTCCAATGATACTCTGTTTGAGGAAGAAAAATGTTAACGGTATTATGTAATCACTCATTTCCAGTATTTAAATTTTTTTTGATGCATGGACCAAAGTGCATTGCAAAAACAAATATATTTATATGCCCAAATAGGGGGAACATACAAAAATTTTACAGAAATAGTGATATTCATACAGATTCTATTTGACTATTTAGTGTTCTGGCTACAACAATTTTTTCATAACTTGAATTAAACAGATATGGCAGTGAGAGATGGTAATTACTTATCACATTTCTGTTTCTACAATTTATTTCATGAATATTTTGCAATGAATTTAATTTCAAAAGGTAATTTGTTGGCTGGAAAACTCCAATTGTACATATTATATATAAGCATGCATACAATGATAGTTTTATTAATGATTAGTACTGGTGCTGCACACCAAAATTGTATATCTGAATGGTATATGTATGTATGAAATGTTTTATTAATATACAATTTGGACATTATTACTTATTCACACTCACACCACCACTAGACTTTCTTAGATCAGTTAAAAATACTACATACCATATCTTTACAGTAACATTTATATGTGTACAACATTGATTGAGTGTATACCATATTAAATGATTCCTATACATACACTATGATTTTTTTATAACAAATATTTTAAATTGTATTGCAGGCTAAGAGGAGAGATCCACGATGTGCAGCATATTTTGTTTCTGAGAGAAAATTACCCCAATGGACAGTTTCTGTTGAAGAAGCTGAAACATTGCTAAGGGAACCTAAAAGATTAAGAATTGACTTATTGAATGATATGCTTAATAAAGCCCGCAACATAAAAACAACTCCAAGAGGGAGAAAGGTTACAAGAACAGATAGTGATGTATCACTAAGTGAAAGTTTATATGATACTTTGTTTTCTGAAGATGATTCCAAAGTCAATGAGTCTGAGCGATCTAAAAGCAAAACAAGGAACAAATCATTAGATGTATCTGAAGTAGTTACTGCATGTCTAGATAACATGGCTGCCAAAACGGGGATAACAAAAATTCAAAAACAGTCCCACATGGACAGGTGGTTACAAAAGGCTAAATCGAAAACACCCGAGAAATCTCAGTTCAAATCTCAAACATCAAATCAGTGTTTTCAGGACAGGAAAAAAAGTAAAAGAATAAAGAAAGAACCTGATTCAAAACCGTTTCCTTTGGCGACATCTGATAATGAATCTCTAAGTGAAGTTGACTGTAAGTTACAATTACATCAAAATGAACATGATTATAGTAGTCGCTATGCAAGACCATGCAGTTTACCAGGTGGTGATCTTGGTATTATTACAAAGGTCGAAAATCTTAGTGGTCACAATATTTTAAATAATAAACAGAACAAAGTAGTAGCCATAAATGATGAACGTGTAGTAGGTGAGGAGACTGTTGTAGAGTCAGATAATGTATTTAGTGAGTCAAATGTTATAAATAATGTGGAAGAGAATGACACAAAAACAAGTTCAGAAGATGTGGTTAGTAACACAACATCAAGTTCTACAGTCAGTTTATTGAAAAGTGCACAAAATAAAAGGACAAAAAAGTCGACAAAAGAAATACTAAGTAGCTCGAATAGTGACAGTGAATATGATATACAAGAAAATTCAAACCATAACGAAGTTGTTGAAAATGAAGAGTCAGGTGATATGGAGTGGTCACCCGATGATGTAACGAACGAAGACGATCAAGCAAAACAAGACGTAAATATTGCAAAAAAAATTCTAAGTGATAAATTAGTTGGTAATATTATTGACTTTAATAAAACTGATTCCATAATTGAAATGAGTGACATGTCTACTGATGAACATTTTGCTTTGAATGATGATTCTGATTTAAAAATTTCAGAAACCAGCGGACACCCAAACGGAACCAAAATAATTGATGATATTAAAGTATATGATAACGCAGAATCTAAAATTTCAATGTTTAACAAGAATTTTTACGGAAATTCAAGAGTTTTAAAAGATTATAGTAGCACAGATAGCTCTCAATATAATGTTACCGAAAATAATGTACATAATAATCGAATTTCATATAATATTAATAATCAATTAGTTGCCGCTGTAAATAATATAAGCTCTGATTTATTCCAAGGAAATAATACTCAAACAGAAAACTTGAAAGCAGAAGAATATTTACCGTCAAAAAAATATAAAAATAAAAACATTACCCGAGTTGTAAATGGTTATTCGCATATTAAAGATGATTTATTAGAATCTGATTCAACAATACGAAATAGTGATTCATATTTATCTGCAGATGACGAAAGAAGTTCTAATTCGACACCAACTGACATACATAATTTTGAGGTCTATTCTACTATTGATAAACGTAAAAAGAAACTTGTACAAAAAGGTCATAAGCATCCCATATTCCGAGAATCTCAAAATGTGCACAGAAGTATTAATAAAAAATATGTTTTGCCAAGGAATGTAGATAAAATTCGTGTTTACGATTCTTTTAACGAGAAAGATATGTTACAAGAAGAAATGTCACTTGATGATAGTAGTCAGCCAACGACTGAGGAAACAGACCGGCGTTCAATAGATTCAAATTATACCTGCGAGTCAGATAATAAAAGTATGTATAGTGACGAACAAACCGAAACAACGGAAAGTACAGAAACAATGGACGTCGATGAATCTACTACTGATTCTCTCACACAAAATGGTTACCATGAAACCAGTACTAAGGAGTTTGAAAATGAAACGATTGACACGAATAAATCTTTTTTACATGCAAATATTGGACAGGTCGCACAGGGTAAAAGTGATGAATTAAAATTAGTACCAAATTATTTGGAAATTAATATTAAAAATGAGGAGACTAAAAATACAGAAAATGCTGTAGAAAAAGTCAAGGAAGAACATGTTAATTACATAACATCTATTGTTTCTACAGACAGCGACGCGTCGTCTACTTTTGATTCTCTTACACAAAATTGCAATACAGAACCCATTAACAAACACCGTGACTATGAGTTTGGCGATAACGATAAAGCAACTGTACATATGGACTGTAGGAATGAAAAAGCGATGATGAATGGTGATGAATTAAGATTAACGCCAAAAGGCTTGGAAATTATAAAGGAAAATGAAGTTCAACCTGAAGTAAACATTATTCCAGACCAAGTCATAATTAAAGAAGAGCTTGTTGCAGACACAGCATCCATTATATCTACTGACAGTGAGGTATCACTGAGTAAACGTAGAATGCGGTGGAAGGTTGATAAGGAAGGCCCCGTTGAGAAAAAATCAGCTCTAGCTAAGGCTTTGGAAGATTCAGAGTTTTTGAAGTATTTAGAGCTTAAACAAGATTCAATATATGACGAACATCCAGAATTAAGTCAAGATGAAATTACTACATATTTGTACAACACTTGGTTGTATGAAGAAAGCTTAAAAACAGACATAAAAAAAACTGACGATATAGAATCTGCAACTATGGTGAAAGGGTTACAATCAGAGGCTGTAGTACAAACTAAGAAAGTAAGAAAGCGAGTAAAGACTGAGAAGGAGAGAGATTTTGAACCAGTTCAGGAGGAGGTAGTTCCAAAACAAAAACCTAAAAGAAGGACTGTAAGACCATCCTATAATGAAGAATATTCTGATGTAGAATCGGATCTTGAAGTGTACAAAATATTCAAGCCCAAAAGAAAAGAATTAAAAGTCATGGTATCGCCAACCGATATTGGTGCGAACGCAGTTAATGGCGTAGAAACATCAGAGGCACTTGAAATAGATAATAATGAGGAAGAGATAGACGAAGTTGAAGAATATTTCGCAATGCTAACAGAACCAAAACCGAACGTGTTTAAGGGGCTGTTGAGAGAAAGGATTTGTGAAATTTGCGAGAAAACAAGCAATCTAGTGAAATGTAAAGGTTGTAGTTGCATGTTCCATGTAAATTGTGTTAAGAAAGAGATTGAAGTAGTAGAAGTTCAAGTACCAATGAAGGGTAGAAAGAAAAAGAAAAAGTATAAGAGTCGGAAATCGAAATCCGATGAAAACGGTCTAGACGGAAGTCACAGTGATGAAAAAGATGCTAACGTCTCAGAGGATATAACAAATACTTCAATGGAACATGTGGAATCTGAACCTCACATAGTTGCCAATGCTGAAGATTTCGAAGCTCAGCTCACGATTAAAATGAAGGAGTTGCTAGACACGGAAAACGCTCATTATAATTCATGTTCGAGTGAGAACGAGCTTGAATGGAGTGATATAGAAGTGGGCAAATGTAAAGTCGTTGATATAAAACTGCGAAAGAGAAGCGAGCACGATTTAATTGACTATTCGGAATTCAAATGTAACTACTGTCAAAAATATGACGTGCCTGTTTGCTTTGTATGCAGGAGTGCGGCATCTCCCAAAACCAATGCCTTGCATAGACAACGGTGTCAAGTAGCACATTGCAATAAATATTATCATTTAGAGTGCTTGGAGCATTGGCCACAAACACAGTTTAACTCTGGTGAATGTGTTCGTTACAATAAAAAGATCAATGAGTATTTCGAAGCTCTTTCATGTCCGCGACACGTTTGTCATACATGCGTCTCCGATGACCCCAGAGGGTGTAAGACGAGGTTCAGTGGTGATAAATTAGCCAGGTGTGTCCGATGTCCAGCCACGTATCACTCGTTCACCAAATGTTTACCGGCTGGTTCGCAGATTTTGACCGGCTCTCATATTATATGTCCGCGACATTACGAACATAGGTAAGTCAATATATTGTAAATTAATTATTATTTTATCAGTGGGATGATCTTGACGTGATAAGATGTGATCTGTGCCCATTTGATTAAAGCCATGCCGTAACATGGAGATTATTTTTCCTCTATTTTAGTAGGTTACCGGGAGACCTCCCATTTATAACTCTCGCCCTACTGTGGTTTAAAAATCGTCCAAAGCGGATAAATAAAAATAAATTGCTTTTATTCACAGCCTGTACACATATTACAATCATTAAAGCTATCAGAATTTAAATGGCTCATGGCAGTTTGGCTTTACGTTAAATGACCAAAAACTTCCATTACAACGGTTTTATTAACTTTTAAAACTTTTTTGTTATTAGCAAAAAAATTTTAAATGTTAAACATTTTAAACAGTAAATTCCGAACTTAAAAAAATGGGAAAAAATAATAGTGGACAACAATATAAGTATTGCCACCTGCATACATTAAAACAATGAGTGAATATTTCTTAAAGCAAATTAAAAGTGTATTTATCCATTTTCTCACAGACCGGGCAAAGTCCCCTGTCACGTGAACACGGGCTGGTGCTTTATATGCGCGCTGGGAGGAACTCTCATCTGCTGTGAATACTGCCCCACTTCGTTTCACGCCGAATGCCTTAATATTAAGCCGCCAGAAGGTATGACTAATTCATTATCAACCCTATTACAGTGCCTGCACAAGCCCTTGTCGGTGTGAGAAGGGTGAATATTTTATCATGCTAGTTAAATATGGGTTGAGTACATCTGTACATAGCATACGCAGACTTAGAGAGCTTTATTACTAACAGTAAAATCTTTACAGATTTGTTGTACGAATAACATTGATTGACAAAGTTAAAGATGGTGTTTATGTTAACATTTTTTGCTTTGCTGCAGTTTATATTAAATTATTTCACTTTATTTTGTCTTCACTTCGACTTTCCAATTCTGTTTTTGGAGGTGCCAAGTGCCCGTATTATTGTGTTGTCTCTGAATATCGTATTACAGATTTTATTATAGTGAGCAAGTTTAATATACATACATATAAAATTTTAATCGATTATTCGATCTCCGTGTTTTCTTACCATTACCACCGGACTCCTGTTTTAGGTTAAATGCACACTACTTTTCTGTACTGTATATTAGGAGGAAATGAAAAAATTACATTACTCTCTAAGGTCTGCAGTCAATCTTCTCCCGATCAACCCTGCACACCTGCAACACATTACAAACTATCCCCAACTTCTCATCATCACCTGGGTTGACTGGTAGAAAATGCCACTTGGCATTAAGTCCGCCCTTTGTTACCAACA
>DWJK01003996.1:0-12467 GCA_018248815.1 Croniades pieria auraria
TGTGGCTGAAATGATGATGATGATGATGATGTTCTAGAAATAGTGGAACATTAAAGTGAATGTATCTGAAGTCCGTTAAAAATATATAAAATCTACGTAGCGTTAATTTGTTTTACAAATCAATTATATATTTACGGAAATTAAGAAAACCAAGTCTCACTATTTGAACGTGCCACGATTATTTTTCTATAGCAATAAATTCACATACATACGCTTTAGAATTGCAGCCGCACTCTTCGTTCCCACTTCCGCTCGGCTTCAATGGGATGATAACAAGGTTTGTCTACTCTGCTCGGCTTTGTTGTACAACAGATGCAATGCTTCCAAACGATAACAATATCGCTCTACACTGAAAATTATTTCTATTGCACGAAGATGCTTGTTCCCGTGATTTGACATGTTCTTATAAGAGCAGTGAATGTGTTTATTTAAAAGGGTCTTTATCTGGATTTTAAGTTGTTAATTTGTATACAAATAATAAGCAATTTAACAGTTAAATTATCAGGTTCAATGTATTGGAAGCTTTGTACATGTGAATATATTAAACGCTTAAATATATATGATACGAGAATATAATTTGTTTCGTGCACTACACTCCCACGTTGCACCAGTTACTTTTTCATTCTATCGTGGAATAGGGGGTGAGCTATTAAGCAGTGATAGCTTAGTGGTTAAGAAAGTCAGCGTCTCACTCCGAGGGTGCTGGGTTCAAATCCATGGCGCGCACCTCTTTACAAAAGTGCGGTTTAAATTTTAATATCACTTGCTAACGGTGAAGGAAAACATCGTGAGGAAAACCCACACATTTTAGAATTTTGAAAAAAAATACTCTATGGTATGGGAATTCTGTCAACCCGCACTTGGCCAGCGGGGCAGATTGTGGCCTTGACCCTCTCAATATAAGAGGAGACCCATATTCCAACAGTGGAATGACAAATGGGTCGATTATTATTTTTTTATTTTTTGTATGTATGTACGTTTGTATTGCTGTACATAGTTACAAATCCCTCCGAGGTAAGAATTTTAAGTTAGAAAATCCTAATAGTAGCCAATTCGGTGATCGAACCCAGAACCTCTTACTCAACAGTCGCTCATGCAACCACTAGACCAACGAGGCAGCCGCACATACATGATATTTTATATTTAGTTCTGCTATAAAATGACGCATGAAAAAGTTCAGACGTAAACTCAAACAGGCAAAAACGCAACTGAAAATTTTACATCACGACCTCAACCAACATGTTTATCTACCGAAGGTCCATGACGGAAACTCGTTTACGTTCTCCCCGTCTCTCATTACAATAAAAAGTTCTGACTCTGACTCACGTCCTATTGCATATCAGGTATACATTGAACAATGAAAGTACTGCACTCCTCGGCCTACCCCTTTGGGGAAACAGGCTCGATGTTTTGTTAAAAGCGACATTTTAGCATGACGAACAGACATGCATGAAATCAGATATTCCCAAGACTAAATTTAGCTAGCGAGAGATATTAAGGAAAACAGAATATTCCGGGCGTTAATAGTTGGGAAAATTCCAGGAATACCGTCAGTCACTAATCTGTCCTTTTACACCCTTTCATCCCCCTATATCTTACGTCCACTAAAAGCCAAAGGAATTTCGAAATTCATTGACTAAAAATAAGTCGAAAATCGATCTGAATTTCAATACATCAAGAAAATATAAATCAAAGTTAAAAATATACAAAAGCACTAATATTAAGGAATAAAACCGTAAAGGAAACTGAAGTGTATCCCCTTGTAATAAGACTGATATTAACAATTCGACTTAGTCTAGTTAATTCTGAGTTCGACGTTTCCCAAGCTACACCGCACTGAATCAAAATTAATCAAGCTATCGATGTTCTTCTGCTAATAAGAAGCTAAATGGATGCATTTTCACATATTACCTAATAACGCTAACGGAATTCTGTTGCAAGAGACAAGTTATAAGCGTCTTAAGTTTATTTTTCATTAATAAAACTGAAACTACCTACTAGCATAGAAAAAAGCTGATTTTTCGCCATATTACTTTCAATACCACCAACGGCACAAGTGATTTTGAAGCTTGTTCCATGGCAATAAGACTGAAAATGCCGCTGCAACAGCTAATTCTGGATGAATCCGAGGCATTCCCTTGAGCAGCATCTTCAATAATGCTTGTCGATGTTCAGCTAACAAGAATACAAGGGAAACAAATATTTATGTAGAAGCCGGTCTGTAATGAAGTTAATAACAATGTAATGAAGTCCTAAGAGAAAACAGCTTTTATACTGAATTCTTGTATATTTGTAATTTCCATATTCTTTGCATAATGACATCTTCTTCCCCTGATACACTCTCCATCGCCGACAAACGCCTGAAGACATCAAATAGGACTATATACTACGGAAGGTACCGAGAGTTTTTTAGAGTATATCTGCTGGTAATAAAAAATTATGGGCTACTTACATAGTTGCGGCTGTATTTTACAACTTAATGTGTGCGTAATAAAGTTGAATTTGTCTCCAGGCAGCTAATCGTGGGTAGAGCCATGACAGTGCAATCTTCTCCCGGGGCATATGGAGTTCTATTAACGTTCTCATAGCTTGTCGATTCACTAGTAAAATTAATTAAATTTTTTTATAACTTGTACACGTCATATTAGGAATGGCACCTGCACTTTATAATATAGTATTGTACGTTATTTATGATTTTAAATTTAAGATTTTAGTAGGATTTTAAAAAGTTGAGTCGTAAACATTTATTCGTTAAACGAAACTATCGATTGGTGCTGAATCGATAGGTCACCTGCGCTCTAATAATGTCTGAACGCAACCGAACGAACGAATCGAACGAATTTAAAATGCCAACAATGTCAGTGTCACTGTCACTGTCACAATTTCTTATACGTTTATTTTGTGACAAACCTAACCCAACCTAACTTAACCTATGTATGAATAGAACAATTTAAAAAAGGAGCTAATTTAAGTTTTGGAAATTTTAAGCCCAGAAATAAGTGGAGCTTTTGGCCAATATGTAGATCTCGATCTACATATTGGCCATATACATATATATATATATATATACGTATCTCACAAATTCTCTTTTCACAATGTATCTGGGTTAAGTGTTGACAATACCAATGCTAATTTCGGTGCCAATCATTCTTTATTCACAAATATTAAAAATTTGGTAACAGATCTGATTAAGGGAAATTGTCATGCACATACTCGTACAGTGCATAAATGCGTAAGACATGCCATGAGCTTATCACATGACATAGAAAATTTGATCTTAAGAATTTACACTCATTTCTCAAATTCTGCTGCAAGAACACAGGAGCTGAAAAATTTGTAGCATCAGTAAATTGAGACTCGACAAATAAAACGCCATGTGGTAACAAGATGGCTGTCTCTTTTGCCATTAATTGACACATTATTAATATGATCACCTATTAGAATCTACTTTATAAATTTAGATAACTGTCCTATGCTTTTACAAAATGTATTCGTGTTCAACAATACTGAGAATGATATGGTAAAAATTTATTTCCATTTTCGTAGTCACATGTTAAATTTATTAAATAAAGCTGTAAAATGTCTTGACGGCAACTGCGTGATTTTTCCCGCCTTATTCACTTAACTGAGGAATAAACCAGTGAGCTCGTCAGTTTTTAGGTATTAATACAAATACTTTTTTATATTTAGAATAAAAAACAGGCAAACAGGCCCCCTGCTGATACGTGGTCACCGTCGCCTATGGACATTTACGACACACGAAGAGTGGCCAATACTTTGCCGGCTTTGAAGGAGAGCTCTCTTTGCGCTTTTCTCGAAGAATCCCACGCCGTAATCCTCTGGGAATATTTTACTAAAGCCATTTTAGCTAAAACTTATTAGGCTTCAGACAGTTGTAAATATCAAATTACCACGAGACGTAAAGAGGACGCGCTGGTCTCGACCTCTATCTGAATGAAGTAACCTTGGTGGCAAATTTTCGTAGCCAACTATAGTTAAAACTTGTTACCTCCAACTGGAGACATATATTCCAGTTCCAGGCATTCCCGAGTGCGATGAAGAAAAATTTAGGCCTTAAATCATGTAAACCTCCCTTAAAAATTCTGCTCTTACCTCGAAAGTTAATTAGATATCAATGAGATATCGATTGAAACCAATGAACCAGCATTTGAATGTTTTCAACATACATACATACAACGATTTAGTTGTATATATGCGTAATAAATATGCGTTCTGGAGTGGAGGCCGCGACTTGGCAAAGGTAGCGTGGGACGCGCTCCAGCTAGGTAGAGTGACGATATACGCAAAGTGGCTGGCAGTGGTTGGATGCGAAGTGCTGAAGATAGAGTTCAGTGGTGTGCCATTGGAGAGGCCTTTGTCCAGCAGTGGACGGCAGCAGGCTGATGATGATGATAATGATGGTGATTATACATTTAAATGTATAAAAGGAAAATTTAATGATAATAAGATTTCCTGCCACTCTGTTTTTGAGGTTCTTTCATTATTTAATTATTATTATATTGTCACGCCGTGCCGCTTACAGGGTAGACAGAAAGCATACTACTCTCACCTTACAAGCCTAACGTGCTTCTTTCACATCATTCATCATATCATCTGTCATCACTCTGGATTTTCGTTGATGATGGAGCCTTTTTTCTGTGTAATTTTTATTTTGTATATTATTTGTGTCTGCTTTATGTCACAAATCACATTTGTCCGTGATTTGTGGCTACGTCCACCGATTTAGGGCTAGTTTTCAAAGGATTTGTTTGGATTTTCTTTTACAGTGTTTTATCGACATTGAACTGGAGATTACCCTTTACGAGATAGTGCTTTTATATTTTCTTCATTAAATATTCAATACTAATTCACAGATTTAAAGAATAATGGATGGGAAATCAAGAAATTGAAGAAAACTTTTCTTTTCCTCATATTAATATTACTTTTCTATCCCTTGTTCATAAAACAGGTGTGACGATACAAGAATGAATTTAATGACGAACGGAAAATTAATTCAATATAAAATCCAGAGAAAAACTTCAGTATAAAATAACAAATTGTCAAATGACTAAAAATACGCAGCCCATACATATAGAATGAAATGAATTCAGCACAAAAACTAGAATTAAATGGTCTTTCATTTCAAGTGACGGTAATAAAACATTGAATTCTCTGCTAACAACTTAACCCTGGCCACTAATTCGCGGATATTACTTGAAGAAACAGTTATTAAAGGCAGGCACGAAACAAGTTTAATGGTAGAATATACTAATTTATTTCTCATAATAGTGGCACTTAGAACCAGTACCTCGCGTCCGTAACCGGCTTTATTGGGGTTCCACCTTCCGAGCTGAACTTATTGTCGGTTTAATAGCCCCTGAAGCCCAGCGGCCGTTACGGCGAGTTTAAGAAAGGAATTCATTTGAAAACCATCCGCGCATACGACCTTACGGACGCGCCGTAAAACTGACATTTTCCCGTCTTTTCTTTCAAACGATTTTAAAAAAACAGTGACAAATTAGTAGGTTCTCATGGTGTGCAATGCATGGCAATAGGGTCACCACCTATTCCACATTGGGATGTAAACGTAGCTGGTGGCACGCGAGAATGTATTGTATTCCTCCGTATATTTCTTAGGGGATCGCAGACGTTACGATAGTTATAGTGTGAAAAAATTAAATGATTATACTAGAGGTTAAGTAAATGAATCTAAGTTTTGGGATGTCCTATTAATTTGGCGGATAGCAACCTGGCTAGCAGCGTCATCATCCATTTTGCAGTTCCATTATTGGTCACAAGTCTCCACTCAGAACGATAAGGCTTAGGGTCATATTCTACCACGCTAGAGGCATGTTGGCAAACAATATTGGTAGCCCTGGTTTAATGACTGTGAGATAAATAAATATATCTTCAGAATGGATAACTGGCTTTTGAGAGAGGAAGTGAGTACGAAGCTGAAATCAAGACGAAATCTGCGTAATGAATGGGTATGAAATAAATTGTGTAGCCAGCAGCGAAACATAAAAATAAAGGTACGGGGATACCAGGAAACAAAATACTAAATATATTTAATGCGGAATCAAAATGAAAACAAGCGAACAATTGTTAAATTAATACTGCAAACTCCTTAATAATTAACACTTCAGTTAATACTGTGGAATATTTCATTCGCTTGTAGTTGATATCTTTATTTCAATTAATGATTTTACGCCTGGCTTATTCCAAAATGGCTTACTTCACTGTGGTTATCACTTCAATGGACTTTTCTGTTTTGCACATTCAATGCGAAAAATATAAAAATAACACAATTTGGCAATAGGCTCACCTCCTATTCCGTGCGACATGAAAGTAAATGGTAAAACGTGGGAGTGCACTACACTCCTCCGCCTACCTCTTCGGGGATTACAGGCGTGATGCTACGTAACATAATTTTTTAGAAGAAGATAACAATGTGTTAACGTTATCAGCAGTTCCTGTAAAACTAGGTTTTAGGAGAGGGTCCACCGTAAACAAGCCTATATTGATTTCAAAGCTTACGGAACTCTTGCGTCGAGCCTTCCCTCGCGCACAATAAGTAGGAAAACAATTATTTGTGAGTTTCCATTGCACTTACTGAACTGGCTCGTTGGTCAAGTGGTTGCTAGCGCGACCGCCGATCGAGAGGTCCTGGTTTTGCTCCCCGGGTTGGATACTATTGGATTCTTCTGAAACGAAATTTCCAGTAGTGGTTCGGAGGATAGATCTGTGCCCGGTGTATGGCAATAGACTCACCATCTGTACCAAATAGGACGTAAACGCAACTTATACCATAATGGGACGTAAACGCAACTGATGAAACATGGGAGTGTACTACACTCCTCTGCCAACCGCTACGGGAATTACAGGCGTGATGTTACGCTTTTTAAATATATACTACATAAATACTTAAAGTATTGGACATTACAAATAATTAAAACAACCCCAACCGCTTAGTTACACTTAAAATCATACTCATATATAAAAAAGTCAAATATTTCTCTTAATTCCGAAAAACATCTAACAATATTCAACATCATCAGTGCACGTTTACATTTGTCTCCGCTGCGGGTTCCCTCAGGACTCCATACGCAGCGCGGGCGACATAAAATCACCATAAATTCCTGACTAGCACAGTACTCACCTCATAACTCACGAGTCAGCTGGTGCCTGTTGCACACATGTGTTATTTCAGTTCTAATCTAATATTAGCATTGTCTAGAATTTAGCCTTAATAAACAGGTTAATATGGCACTTGGCTGCGAGCTGTATTGTATTAATAAAAGCTCAAACAGACGTTACGGCGTTGTTTAATAACTGTATTGTAAGTCAGAACTAGTTTAATATTAAATTATATTATTCATTTCATAAATATATTTCATTTCTGGTACCTTTAAAGTTATATTATTTATGATTTCATCATTTATTTTGTTAATTTAAAATCTACATTTTTCAATATTCATGCACCTGTTATTTTAAACTAGATTTTTTTTATATTCAAAGAAATGCTATTATTAAATTTAAAACTACATTATTAATTATTGAAACACTACATTATTCAAAGAAATGTTTTATTTTTTTAACAGATGTTTTTTTTCTAATTTCATAATTCTCTTATTTAAAATTAAAATGAAACATTGAGCATTTTTTATGTCAAGTTTTATTCAACCATTTTTCTTTACTAATATATCTCGTACATTTTTACTCTATTAGAGAAACAGAGAGAAAGAGAGAGAGAGAGAGAGGGAGATGTTAATAAAATATTTAAAGTAAACACACTAGTAATGTTCCCTGAACACTTAGAGACATTACTCGAGATCTGTGTAAATAAAAGAAAAAGAAATCGCAAGACCACTCCATTATTTGGTAAGACAAATGGCTTCACTTGACACGCTGTTATATTCCCGATAACATGAGGATAATTTGTGGAATGGCCAGCCATCACCTTCCCACTGCCTGATACAACTATTTCGACTGAAGGTGGCTTGGAAAGTTACTCCACGCTGCCCCATTGCGAATTGAAGTGCAGGAGATACAGATTAATAGCCGACATTCATACGACAAGGTAATTGTGTTCAGTTAAAACTAAGGAGCTCAGTCACGGCGACGTTTTATAGACATTCTTTTTAGATTTTTTTCTAGAGTTTTATAGAGTTTCTGCCCCTGGTCATATACCTTCGCCCACGTAGCATACGTTTACGTGGCTAGAGTCGCAGTACAGCTTCACTTCGGCACTTTCAACGCCTCAGGCACCGCTGAACCTAACGGTCTTTAAACCGATGTCGCCCGAAACTGTCGCCCGAAACTGTCGCACGCTACAAATGCGACTAAAGACCAAAAATAGTCGCAGTCGCGCGTTACCAATTTGCACACCAAATCACTGCGAAAAGTCGCAGTGGACGACCTCTTTAGGTCCGAAACATAAGGTGCAAAAGTCTATTGTCAGTATTGGACAATATTAGTCTTTAACTCGAGGTGGCCTGTTCTTCCTAACTTCATAGCAATAACAAATACAGAATTATTTACTTACCTCTCACGCTTCTGCGATAATCTATATTTACGAATACTCGTTTACCATATATACTAACACCATATATTATATTTCACGAAAATTCACGAGCGAATTACGCGTGGAGCGCGTGTAATGAATATTTGGGTGGAACGAACTGCGCCCCAATTCCTTATCCCCGCGTGATAACATTTATTGACATTCCATACATTGATTGAAGGAGTAATAAGACCGTAAATACACCCTTCGCCGCATTACTGCTTTATTAAATTAGCCTATTTAATATGAAGCATAAATTCTTAAACGGAACATTTGGAATATACGAGTATGTTGTGTAGGGATAGAAGTATTTGGCTCTCAGTACCCTCTCCATAACCCGTAAAGAATCTGACGTGATGATATAATAATATTATCACTACTACTATTCCAGGTAGCTGACGGGATAGGCAGAGAGCGGCAAATTTCTGTCCTTACATACTTGACTACCTTAAATTAGCTGTTATAATTAAATGTTTATCATATGATGACATATTATGCATTCTTTATTACCATGTGAATGAAGGCGTATTAAATATTTAAATCTGATGTATCACACGATTACCCAACGTCGGCTGAAAAGACAAAAAACGAAGCTGCCAAATCTCTTCATTCATTTTGAAAATCCGAGGGACGTCCATACAAATTGCACGTATATACGATTTCTATATACAATAGCCGTACAGGGTCGTCACACAGCTTGATTTCCCAGCCGAGCGTCCTGTATGACGGAATAATCCTATTCAACGCCGTGATTGGAATTTGGATTTGCTCGTCGCCGGCGTTGCCGCGTTTTCGCGCCAATTCAATGCACGCGTTTGGGGACGAGTTGCCGCTGCCGCGTCAGAGCGGAGACGGGTTCCGGTGTAATGCACTCGTATATACTTCAACTTTAACGAACCAAGAGTAAATGAAATGATGAGTAATATAAATAACCAAATAATATTGACGTGTGTGAATTTTAAAAGAAGCACATCAGGTTTGCACAGATAAAGATAGCAATCGTTGCTATGTGCAGTACGTATCGGGACAGAGAAGGAAAACATCCGTCGACCCCATGCTAGGATACCAGGGCGTCATAAGAGACGACTAAGATCGGCGCTGGCTTATAGCGCCTAGGAGCAGTAGCGTAGGCGGAACCAAAAGCCGTTCTCTACTCAGCCCGCTATAATAACCCCTCTGAGGAAGTTTATATTCAGCAGCAAACAGACAGGCAATTAATAATCAACTGGTTGTGCTCGATACCAATTTTTATAAGTACGAGTATACGATTGATAGCTGTTTAGAGGATTGGAGTAATAATAAAAATATAGATATTTCCATACTATTTTCACAACAAAATATATTTTTTCATTTATCACTTTATTGTGATTTTAAAAGTATTAAAAGTCAATTAATTTCGTTGAGCTACAGAACTTGTTGTCGCTGTTGAACAAAACGTAAAGTTACAATATATTGTTCTGTTGCTATTAAAGGGTATTTCTAGAACTCCAGAATGCTTTCTAGAACTCTCGATTTATATGAACATTACCAATTGCTTTATGGATTACCCGGATTTAAATGCCGTGGATCGTCCATCGCTTTTAGTGGTCGAAATGTTGATCATTGACGAAGTCCTCGTCAAGCTTCCGTTCATTTTAAATATAGGTACAGTACATACAATAATTATATGTCCTAAATAACATTAATTTTTTTTTTATTTCACTCACGGTTTTATTTTGGAGCGCCCGTTAAAACTTTCATACTAAAAATAACCTTGTTCAGTAATGGGTACTGATATTATTGAAAGCACCCATAACAGGCCTCATCAGACTTAATTGTTTCCACTGTGGCGTCGTAACAATAAATATAGAATGCGATTGTTTCATGAAACTGGCTCGACTGGTAACAATGGAAAATTTCAATAATTTTGATTTGGTCTCTATTGCCCGTTTCTATTCATTGCAATGCGGTATATAGGTAGGTAAATGGAATTAATTTTCGTATATCGAAACGGGTTTGTCAATGTTAACTGTTGGAATTTATTTAAACAACACTTTTGTTAACTTTGGAAGGAATTACAAATTACGTTGGAATTTATTTAACTTTAGAATTTTTAACTTTAGAATGAATTTTGTATTTTATGATTTATAATGCTATATGCATTTTATGATATATAATTTGACGAAAAGCTATTTTATGTCACATTTTAATTAAAAATCCAATAATACCTGGCCCGAGAATTGAAGTCACAACCTCTCGAATTGAAGTCGCGCTGCAACCACTCGATTAACGAGACAGTCAAAGTTACAAAATTCCTGTCGAAAAATATATTTATCAATTGTGACACTAAGTTGATAACAATGTATAGATACATTTCATGGAACACAGCTAGACGTTTGAAACGAGCGACATCTGACGGATGTCGAATATTATGCTATTTCAACTCAGGCACTGAGGCCTAACCCAAATTCAGGGCAACCGTGTAATAACTGCCTCTACATTCAATGCTCCAGTATTTCCTCAACGAGGTTTGCTTTCGTCCAATTTGAATTTAAGGTCGTATAACGAGATATTCAACCGGGCAGTTAAACTGACGCCAGTTTAGGTAACATCGCCTGATTGATTCTTAAATATTTACGAGATGGAAAGAAAGTGTTCTACGGAAGGTTAATTAATTTTATGATGTTTAATTGCAACGTTTCTTAGTTATTATTATAATAATTTTTTTATAAATTAAGTGAAAGTAAACGTTATATAAATCGTTTTTTAATTTTTGACACTCAGTTTAAAACAGTAGATTTTCCTTTTCTCGTCCAATATTCTGACAATCAATATTTTGTAAACCTACCCATGTATCCATATGAGGGAGGAAATTTATGTGTATTTAGTGGAATCCAATATTTCACTAAAATCGTGGCTTCGGATGGAATCAGGAAATTAAACGGCACGGCGAGCCGCTGTAACGGAACTCCGCCCTGGGTTGCTGCCGGCTACAGGAAGAAGGTACGGTTTACACATCGAAACTGCTGACAATGATACATGTGTTTGGAGAGTTTATATATTTCCACTCGAAAATCATGGCGTCGATAGCTAAGTTGTCCGTAAAACTGGCGAATCCGAAACGAATTAAGGAAACGATAAAAGATTTTGTTGGTCGAAAGATAAAATAGGGGTTCATAACACCGATAAATATAGGTAAGAAATATAATAAAAAGAGAAAAGTTTTGATCACGTATGTAAATATGATATGTAACGTAACATAACATCATGCCTGTAATTCCCGAAGAGGTGAGCAGAGGAGTGTAGATGGCTCCCAAGTTTCACCAGTTACGTTTACGTCCCATAGAATAGGTCGTAAGCTAATTGCCATACACCGGGTACTGAAGCAGACTCCGAGCGACAACTAGAAATTTTAAGTTAATAAACCCAACAGTACTCAACCCGGGAATCGAAACCGGACCCTCGCGGTTATTAATTCGGTTAAAACCATTCGACCATCGAGGCAGGCATATATTTGAGACTGGTATAATTACCCTATTTCGACTTCATATACAGATATAATCGGAGTCGCAAAGTTATTTTTATATTACCTATTTTTCATGTTAAGCCGGAATATTGCATTGTTGCTACCTCCGAAGACTAAAATTATGGCTTCTAGAATATACGTAAACCGGTAGATATTTTTGTAAACGAGTAACTGGCTGGACAGAAGCCAAGATCTTAAACGGTGTAACAACCAATCTTTCCCTATTTTTTGTCATTCTGCTAGGAACTTGAGCAACGAGGACGTTTATTGGTTAAATTTAATAACATGATGTTCAATATATATTACGTAACTTCACGTGTATAATCACCGAAGGGGTAGGCTGTGGAGTGTAGTACACTCCCACGTTTCACCAGTTACGTTTAAGTCCCATGGAATAGG
>DWJK01003997.1:0-12465 GCA_018248815.1 Croniades pieria auraria
AACGGTAGGATGGTTCGTTTTTCTACCTAGCGGAAACATAGGGCGAACAAGATAGCTATCGAATTAAAAATAATAATAATAATTGGGGTATGTCCACATACAGTCACATGATCATAAACTAGGTGAGGCCTGCGATACAATAACTACGATTAACTAACAAACAACTGTATACTTATAAATATATGCCAATCACTCTAATATTCTGCTTCTCGAAGTCCTTATCAATAAGCTTTCTCCTATAGAGGTAAGATCGCGGCGACGCGGGCGCGGTTTTTCTCCGGAAAGCTCCGGTACTAGTCAGACTATAGCGAAAAATATACGTAAAAAAGGCGCACAAACTACATTATGAAAATAGATAAGCCTTCAGTATTCTAAGTACCTAAATGCTTGGTACACTCATTGTCATTTCACACGGGGTTTTTCGTCTTTATCGCAAAGTAATTCCGAAGTTTAATTACTATGTAAATAGACCGGTTTTGTAGGTAATATTACACGCGAGTACACTGCCAATATATCGCGCGTTATCTTCAACCCGGTAATGTTGTTCAAATAAGCAAATTTTAGTCACTCTTTCTACTTTCATAAAGAAAAATCTCACGACGACGGTACGACTGTACGGCGTAATGATATATACACACATACATACGTACCGTAGAATAAATGTTGGATTGAAAACGGGCGGATTGTTTATGAGGTTCCATGGGGCCGGTCGTGCGAGTGCGCGCATTATTGGCTCTCGATGTGCACTTTGCTGAATTGACGGCCACAATGCCGCATCGTGCATACAGAAATGCAACTGTGAGTGCATTATATGGCACAGAGTTTCATAGTAGGAATGTCTCGATAGACGCTTTTATTATTTAGGTATACATTTGTTTGTTGTAATAAAAAAAAATATTTTTTTTACAAAACTTTTATTTCTACATTGCAATAATTTAGTTTTTTCAATAGTCTCGTGAAAAGTAAGCTAGTTAAAATACTGTTGCTGATTTCGAGCCATGCTTTCTGTTATGTATTGAAATAAAAAATGTCGTCACTTAGTCACCAATAAAATTGCTTAATACAGGTTTCTTTAGCTATCTGAAAACCTAAGAATCAGATATACCTCTCAAAGCAAATCCTAATAGACTAGTACTGCTTTTTACGATAGATACTTTTATTATAACATCCTATAACTACAGGGAGTTCTTTTGTCTATACTCGGAATAAATTAAAATCAATTGAATTAATTAATCATTTGAAAAACAAGTACCCATCATATCTAAGATGCCTACTATTTTGATGAAGGGAAACCATTGGAAACCTACACGCTGATTGGGACTTAAACGTAACTGGTAAAACGTGGGAGTGTACTACACTGCGCCTACCCCTTCGGGGATTACAGGCGTGATGTTACGTAATGTTGTGTATGGCGTCACTCTACTGTAGAGATAAGTAATAATATTGCATTTTTTTTTATGACACCGAAGGAAAAATACAAGGTTTTACGCTCAACTCCCTATTCTGACTTACATATTATGTAGATTGTCGTAAACACGAAACGACACGATAACTATGCAAATGATAATGAACCAACAAACGACGCGCGCTTAGATACCAGCGCTAATAAGGAGCGAATATAAAATGTCAATAATGACATTGTGACTACTTGGCAAACAATTTTATATCATTCCAGTTAAGCGTCGATATCTAATACCTTTAAACGAGAAGTTCTTGTTTGTACGACTCCAGCTCCAACGATTTTCATGAAATTTAGTATGCAGGGGTTTTCAGGGGCGATAAATCGATCTAGCTACGTTTCATTTTTCGAAAATGCGTTTTATCAGTATTTTCAGGCAATGAAAAACTTTACTGCTTTTCCGACACAGCAACACTAAAGCTAATTCAATAGATGGCGTTGTTAAATTACAATAATTGTAAGCCAATAAGTGTTTGGTTTGAGGTTAGACCAAGAAAATCAATTGTTAACTTATATTACTGACAAAATATGTGTCTTTTTAACTCACGTGTTCACTTAAAAATCTCTAAAAGATATTTGAAAAAAGACGCTTATTAACAATGTAATAAAATATAACCATGTATAAAAATACCGAGCACAGCTCGATCATCCAGGTACTTAACATTAAAGTGGCATATTTTAATAACTTAACATTGTCTTGTTTCTTAGTTATTTTTTTATTGGGACACATCTAAAACAATGAATGACAGGGTATACTTATACACGGCTCCACCGTCCTCTGTGACTTGCCGGTTGCTTTACGTTCAAATAATAAATTACATAAATAAATATAGTCATAATAAGTGTCAGGGGCACACTAATTTTATTTTAAAGAGTGATTTTTAATTTGAAACTTTCATAATTCATAATTGATTAAACAAGGACGCATTACAAAAATTACTCAACCCACTACCGTTATTTAAAATTTAAAATGCCTTAAGTCCAGTTCTATGAACGTTATCAAAAAAAATTTGGAATTAAGCACTATTTACAGCGATTTAGTGAATTATTCCTTTGAAATCCCATGTACGTAGATTTCACCAATTGACCAGTGGACATAGTGCCCTGTTTTACTGCTTTAATACCGCAAACACTTTAATATCGAATTCGCTGTTGGAACGGTCGGCCCCAATATAGAAATGTGTCATTGATGATCTGTCATATTGAGCAACACAAGGCTTTATCATCTCTTGAATGGATGATCAGCTACAGCAAAGCAGTGTTCATGTGATGTGGATTTAACATGATAATACTTGATGGATTTAACTTCATCGGCGTTTCTTATGGTTTATAAATATTTAAGTAATGACGCACTCTTTGAATATATTACACTGAGCCGTTGTGAGAACAAACTTGATCCCGGCTAGATATGGATAGCGTAGACTGAGTGGAAATTGAGTAACAATTGTATTGTTTCTTTTCAACTCACTCATCTAGCGAGCTTAGATTGTTAGATTCGAAATAACGTTGTAACTGATACTTTTATATACACAAAAAGTGTAACAAAACGTCGCTGCTAGCGCGCGGCGGGTGAGGATTGACGCGCGCCGGCCCACATCGGCACCGCGCCGGTATTCGGTTCCCGAATACCCGGCCGTTAAGTGACACCACTATTTATACGACGCACTAACGTAAAGTGGACAGTGTAGGCTCGCTCTTTACGTCCCGTTTTGCCATAACAATGTGCATTTGTTGCCGTATTAATGACCCCTTTCGACCACTGCTTATTTTATGACCCATCAGCGGATTGTGTTAACAGTACGTCGTTAAATCATCTAACGAAGATCTGAAATTATGGTGAATCTGAATATTATGGTACCACGTTCAATTATATAGATTTCATTGAGGGAGTGACATTTACGGCGAAAACTATTTTTACTGTAAACCAGCTACATGCAAATATACGACGTAAAGATAATTGTCGTAGCGGATCTCAGCCAAGTCACATCACCTGTACTAAATACCAATTGCTTGAAACTGGGAACGACACACCGAAGGTCCATATATACTGGTCGCGTTTTATTTCGGGCTCCGGCACGCTAATGACCGATGCGTCACCCGTTCCGCTTTTTAAAAGACAATAGTCGAAATGATAAACATTTGCTTTGCTAATGGCGGCCGGTAATCCAGTGTTAGGTGACGCTGTCCTACATAGACACACATTGTACACTATATATACGTACATACATATATACATACATATGTACATACTGTTCGCCCGGGACAGGGCCTCCGCTACACCTATTTCTACCGTGAAGCAATTGTTACTGAAATATTTTCGTGTTGCGATCGGCCCACGTGTTTATTATAGGCCATATCAGTGCTCAGGAGTGGCGACGTGTATATGAACATATTTATCTAAGGCGGGAATTGAACCCACGACCCCAAACTTAGCAGTCACGTTCACTAATCACTGCTCCAACAGGCCAGACACAAAACAGTAAGTCCGCTCATTGTATACAATAATTAAGATAAATAAATAAACAGATCAGTTCTGAGATCCGTACCCATATCAATATTTACATCAAGAGACTATCGGAATACTAAGCATGTTGATTGAGGCTCTGAGGCTCTCTTAATTACTTTACCAACCAATACTTATACTAACCTTAATACTAAAACACATCTTTATAAAAGATTTAATTATACATAAATATAAATCGTGTTTATACATATAACATAAGATTAAACTTGTTTTAGTTGGATTTTTCTAATTTAGAATTTCTAGTAGTGACTCGGAGTCGGGAATTGCGCCCGGTGTATGGCAATAGGCACCGCCTATTCCATGGGAGGTAAATGTAACTGGTGATATGTAGGAATGTACATGCTAGTCTCCTCTGCCTACCTCTTCGGCGTGATGTTACGTTTTTTTTTCTGTTTTCGTATAGGCAGAGTAGTGTAGAAAACTTCCACTTTTTACCAGTTACATATCCCATCATGAAATTGAAAACAAGTCTATTGCCATATACCAGACACAAAGCCAGACTTCGTGCTACTACAGGCGATTTTTGTCATAGAAAAGCTCAATCCAATTTGATCGAATCGTTGTAATTTGTTGACGTTGTCTAACGATTCGACTACGACTCGCCATGAGATCGAAACAGACGCGTCGCATACATCAATCAAAGTCAAAAAACCACGCCCTTCTTGGCGATAACATTCATTGAGCGCCGCTTTTCGCGAGGCGAGACCTACCCTAATGTTAGACCATTGAATTTTTAACGAAACGCTCATGACCTTGAATGTGCTGGTCAATTTTAAAGAGCACCCGCGATATCCGAGCTCGGATTAGCTTTATATCAATGACCGTTTGGACAATGTTCACATAAAATGGAAAGCTGTTAAATTCGAATTTTAATAATTCTATAGTATTCTAAAGTCCATCTGCGGCTACAAAGAAACTAAAACTGGAATGAAGGATCGGCGACTCTTCATTTGATCCTTTTTTTATCAAATTGTAAACAAAATCAAAACTTTTGGTCTCTAGGTATATGGATTAAAAAACCATTTAATGGTTCATTACGAACCAGCGATATCACAGCTGCTAGGCTTATACCTAATTGACGAAATGCCCAAAATACGTTTACTGCTAAGAACATAAAAACATAAAAATAACACGTTTCGTTAGGTCGATATAAATGTTGTGATAACTGATCACATCCAAAAACCTAATGACCCATTCTTTGTTGAGCGTTTGAAAATTCACGACGAGCGAAAACATTAAAATGAACGAATGAAATGGACAGTTTAATGAAAAATCTAGTAGAAAATATAAAATAAAATCTAGCATCCACAACATCACACGTTATGTGGATTAACGGAAAATCAGCTCTATCTCTTTAGTAAAAGGATTGACCGAACGATAAACGTAGGGTTGTACAATTTGATCCGTTGACGACGCGAGGCGAGATGCTCCGTGACGGATCCCAACTGCCGGTAAAAGGTATTGTGTGACTTCACCCGCTGACACGCTAGTGTTGTATTCACGAGGAATGTAATTCTGTATTCATTCATTCAGTTCCCATATTTGCGTTCACTAAATTGTTATTTACTCATTTGTACAAACGTGTACATATTTGATAAATAAATGTCAAGTGCGCTCGCTTTTTATGTTGGGTTTGTTAAGCAATTGTTGTACAAGCTGCCAGATAAATATAAAATAATAATCATGATGATAATAAATTACAAAAAATAACCAAACATTCTTATCTCCTTATGTAAATCAAACTTTGTAATTTTATTTCTGATGTTGCAAACTGATTCGTACACAGATGTAGACACACGACTGAATGCATAGACGAACACCCAAACTCATATAGGATAGTAGTTTTATGTTAGACCATTCACATATCATATGTGTATGGCTGCTCTCAGGAATAACGAGAATGACATCATAACGTGTTCCACATCTCACATTTCAAATCGTAAGCACAGCTAAGCGTTGTTCAGTGGACGCAGGCCTTTTACCAAATAGATAACGGAATAATAAAAGTAAATTTCTTGGACATCTCCACACAGCCAATTGATCCCAAAGTAAGCATCAATAGAACTTTTAAACATCAGAGTAAACGGATAAACAACATACCCGTACGTATAAATCTAATGACCTTAAAAGAGCAATTCTTGTATATATATGTATATATTTATATATATATAAATACATCGGAATGTCAGAACCGGCTCCAACGATTTTCATGAAATTTAGTATGCGGGGGTTTCGGGGGCGATAGATCGATGTAGCTAGGTTTTATTTTTCGAAAATGCGTTTTATCCGTATTTTCAGGCAATGAAAAACTTTACTGCTTTATCTACACAGCAACACTAAAGGTACTTCGATAGATAGCGTTGTTAAACTAGACTAATTGTAAGCCAATGAATGTTTGATTTGAGGTTAAAGTATGTGTTAAAATATGAGTTTTTTTAACTCACGTGTACACGTAAAAATGCCTAAAAGATTTTTGACATAAGACGCTTATTAACAATATAATTGGTATATTATTAACCATTTATAAAAATAGCGATCAAAGCTTAGTCATCCAGATACTATGTACTTATATAAAAAAGTATGTACTTATATGGGTAGCATAAAAGTATATACACATACAATTATATACTTCTGTGGATAATTTTCTTGTACATTTTTTACTGTTAAACTCGCTCTCGAAAGACATAGCTAGCTGTTGTACACATAACACTAATAAAACTGTAGATTTTCATTCAGCGACCGTAATATCCGCGTGTGAAACTGTACTTACAAGAAATCATTTATCAACAACACACACCACTAACAGCACATTCGTAACGTACATCACTCAGGTCTGTAATATACTCATTCGCGGGACTATGAAAGAAAACCGTCGGTTTTGACGTATCACTCGCTGACGGTAAATTTATTACAGCGTGTGAACGTAAAAAAAAGAAATAAAAGACACACAGGAAACAATATTAAGACGTAATGGATAATCCTACACGTTGACGTGTGTGTTTCGTAATAAATAATAATAATAATGTGTTTCGTATTTTCTTAAAATTGTTATACGATGTTATATGTACGAGTATTATATTGTGTAGAATCCAGAGAGAGACCTCAAGCCCACACTCATTTATGTTCACCAACGTGTTTGTGTCAGTTTTAACTGGTAGAAAACTCTAACAGCCTTCGGTTAAGTATAACTACGACAAGACGAATAGTTAACACAGAACGTGATTAAAGTGAATTAAAGATGCGAGCAAAAAATATAAGAAGCGAGGGAGCCTTACAGTAGTCTCATTTTCATCATAACATTTTACATCTCACCTTGGTAACAAGCAACAGTAACATATTTGTATCTTAGCATATTTGTATCTGCTGCGTTCATAATCATGTTAATTGCTTAGAATCAATTGAAAATTCTCACAAAAACCTAAAATAAAAACTCAAATTTTTTAGAAACTGTCTCATTATCAGATCGTTAATTTGTTTTTCGTTTATAATATTTAACCAAAACAAACACGTAAAATATTCTTACGTCTTTGCCATTATTATTTATTGTTTTATTATAATTATATTTTTCATATTTAATTTCTTTATAGCAGCAGTAATAGCCTAGTGATTTGAAATTCGACCTCTCACTCCGAGAGACCGGGTTCAAATCCTAGCGCGCACCTCTTAAAAATGTGCGTTTTAAGTTTAAATATCACTTGCTATTGTATTTGTGCCCGGTGCATAGCAATAGGCTCACCACCTATTCCATAGTGGGACGTAAACGTAACTAGTGAAACATGGGAGTGTTCTACACTCCTATGCTTACCTCTTCGGGGATAACAGGCGTGATGTTACGTTTTTTTTTTTAATTTCTTTATAATACTTTCACTTTCAATTTACAACTCTTAATCATTAAAAATGACCGTGGGTTTGTTTTTAACTTCTTCTTCAACATTAATCAATATGGGTGCTGAAATAGTTTAAAATAGATGTTATACATATGAAAGTAATTATGTAAAATTTACAAAGCATTATTAATAAATAAAGCGTAACAACGGCTTTCTGTCACTTCCGTTAAACATATTTCACGAAATCTCTTCCCCAGATTGCAAGAAAACAAGAGGGAAGATGTTAGACATTAAAAATATTTTTCACTTTTGACACAAAATAACAAACGTAATTTCGTTTGTTAATGAATAACTCACAGCGAAAATATTATTATTATTAATATGTTCATCTCGTATGTAAACAAGAAATCCCAATCAAAAAAAATTATTACGTCACGAGTACATTTCTGAATCGTGTCGTAAAATTCTATAAAACTTAAATAACTCCAGGCGGTACCTGAACAAATATTCCAATGTTTGAAACAACAGATGAATGATATACACGTGCCTAGAGCACTTGCAGGTTAACAATTGTTTTTTTATCGTACGGCGATCTGCCGCAGCACAATAGTTATTCAATATAGTGCATCTTTTATGAACTATTGTTTGCCGCACCGCGATACATTCCGCTCGTTCACATTGGTGTAAATTGATCGAGAATCAATAACCGAAATAATATAAAACATTCTACAAAGTGAACAATAAAAGGCAAAAAATATATCAGAGCGTTTTCATCAATCGCCCTGAATGGTTCTCGTGGGTAGAGCGGATGGGAAGTTATGACTTTTCGGACATTGGATTCGTTCGACTAAAATTGTGATTGTTAATTAGGGTTGTCACAAGTTACTGGCATAGCGCATATTGGCACTGGCAATTAAAAACAAGATTACTGATTAGGGCTTACACAATTTGTAGCGTAGTACATACGTACGTACTGATTAGGGTTGACAAAAATATTAAAATTATGACCAGCATCTAAAGTTGACTTTCTATTACATTTGAGAGCTATTCTACAAATACCTATATTATAAATATATACGTTTATGCATAGATGAGTTGCTCATAGAGAAGTTAATGTATTTTTTTTATTTATTATAATCGACCCATTTGTCATTCCACTGTTGGAATGTGTCTCCTCTCATATTGAGAGGGTTAAGGCCATAGTATACCACGCTGGCCAAGTGCGAATTGACAGTCTTCACACATCTTAGAAATTTTTTTTTTCTAAATCTAAGATGTGCAGGTTTCCTCACGATGTTTTCCTTCACTATTAGCAAGCGATATTTAAATTTGAAACGCACTTCTGTAAATAGGTGCGCGCCATGGATTTGAACCCAACATCCCCGGAGTGAGAGGCTGAATTCTTAACCACTAGGCTTACACTGCTTTCATGTAAATTTAATGTATATTGCATTTTGTTTTTATAAGTGCATAGAATCAAAATAATTGTAAAACAGGTACAATAATAGGTGTCGATACGCAAACGTGGAATCTCCGATAGGTATGCCGGTTCGACAGCCAGACAGCGCTCTTATGCGTCATCCAAATTGGCATCCGATCACACGACTTGCAACTCGACTACCCACGTGCGATCTTACTTTATGACAGTGAGAATTCAATTCTCAATGCTATGTACAGCATTGTCTTGCGAACTATATCGTCTATCCGCTGAGAAGTATAACAGTAGATAAAAAAGACAACAAACGGAATGTTCAGTAATATATGAAAATGTATGTTTAGATATATCGTACATATAAATATGTATGTGTGTTTCATTATATTAGTTCTCTTGTAACCCATATCTCGCTAGTGTTGTAATATATCAACTTTATCGTTACGTAACAATTGTTATATAGCGATATTTGAATATGTATAATATTTCCTATTATAAATTAATTACTGACTTATTGTTAATTTGGTATAATAATAAATAATCATTAATCAATAATCAATCAATAATAATCAATCAATAATCGTTAATCATTTATTTCGCGCTTCGTGTATCGGGTTTTGCTAGTGTTGTCCATTGTCCATGTCATGGCTTTCAAGCTCCTAATGGATTCTAAAATTCTCGTAAGTTCGACGGATATACATTTATACAAAACCACTGTTTTACCAGTTTCTGCCGCTAAGCAGCATTAGTTGGAATGTACATAGATACTTAAAGAATTATTACTCAGACATGCAGTCACACGGGGTATCCTATTTAGTGACACAAAAAGTGGTTTCAAACAAAAAAAACCCGTAGTCAGACACTGCGCTGTAATAAAATAATAGGACAATTCACACACGACCATTTGATCCCAAACTAAGCCCTCACTGTGATAGTCAAAAATGGAATAAATGTAACGTAAATGTAACATCACGCCTATAACGATGGGGTAAGCAGAAGAGTGTAGTACACTCCCACGTTTCAGCAGTTACGTTTACGTCTCACGGAATATGTAGGTGCTGAGCCTATTGCCATACACCGGGCACAGATTAGACTCCGAATCACTACTAGAAATTCTAAATTAGAAAAGTCCAATAGTACCCGATCCGGGACTGGAACCCAGAACCTCCCGATCGGCAGTCGCGCTTGCAACCACTAGACCAACGAGCAGTCTAATAAATATATACATATATATATATATATAATATGTACATTATGTGAGTACATGGAACATAACCTTATATATAAAAAAGACAGTAATTATGTATTGTCCCCTTTTTTGCTTCTGATTACATCTTGTGTATAAACCAATGAATATCCCGGGGAGAATCCAATCAGCAAACCCTGCCTTAGCAGTTGGACTCGCTAACCTTTGAACCACCAGGCCAGTCGGAGACGAGTACAACAAAAGCCAAATTACCATTAAATTCTTAAAAAGGCATTACGCAAATTGTCCAAACAACAAAAACTTGTCGCGAACGGAAATGATGCAAGGAAACGACACTCATTTCGTAGCAATGATTCACTGCATTCCTTTATTCAGTTTGCACTGCATCGTGGGCATATCGTAAGGTTTTCGCATTAGAGTATCTGTAAATAAATTTAACCTCCATTATAATTCATATCAATTCAACAAGAAACATTCCCATTAAGTCCTCAGGGATAGCAACACATCTATAACCAATTTCGTATAGGACAGACGCTAAGTAATAGTAACCACAGTCGTTTCAATGTACTAATTATGCTAATGTTACCAACAGTCCGTAATTCTGTTGTCATGTTACCAATTTAGCACTAAATAATAGCATTACTAACATCTCATAACACCTGAGCTGACTGGGATAAACAGCTGTGTGTTTACGGTGCTTTTCGAGGTGAGTTGCGAGTGAGATGTCCATTTTTAGCAGCCACTACTTGTGAATGCTGGCTGCACATACGCTGCTCTCTTCGCCTGAAGAAATAAAAAACAAGCAAAAACTATAAATTTAAAATTTTTGCGTTACCAACTGCATTTGTAACGCTTGAAAAGAGACGCCATGTTTTAATGACGCGACAGACGGTCGTATTTATTGACATGCCACTGTTTGTTTGACGCTCGGCTCACCCACGTACGATTATTACATTAGCGCATAGCAATATATATTATTATCTAGACGTGCATGTTAATCAAATACCAATTACTTGGGGAATGTGACACGTGTGACGTCACGTCTCTTGGCGTATGTCGCATCGAGCCATCCCTCATTGGGTATCGAATTCGGGCTATTGTTATTAGTTGATAAGCGGTACGCTGGTAGGTACATTGAATTTACACGACGCCTGCGACAATATTCGCTGTCTCGTATTTGATTAAAATCAGTTATGACAAGTATAGGGGATTTTATTATTTATTGTAAATGAAAAACTAAATTATTTTCTTATTGTTTTTAAACCAAAATGTATGTATCCCCTGTATTAGCCATTGTGCCATCCATTATCACCCATTATCATTAGTTTACTGGAAAGTATACGGGACATACATTTTTTAGACTTAAGGGTTCTTCAACAGCATAGAAAGTTATTAGTATGAGAGTTCAAAAGATGTATAACTTCAGTACGTGGAAGCGGAAAAGTCGGCGATGACAGTTAATGTTAATATAGGAATTACAGTAAGGGTAAATAGGTCTCGTCTATCTTAAGAAAGAGCGAGACCAGGGCCAAATGTCGGCCTATCACAGAATAGACAACACTTTCCCAGTTTTTATTTTTATTTGAAATGCCCAACAGTAATATGATAACATTGACTTCATAATAATAATTACTTAATTTACCACATTCATAGATACATATATGACGTAATCAATGAAGCTAGAACAAGAAATGAAATGTACAATCGGTCGACAGGAAATATCTACTTAGTGGGTGAATTGGCAACTATAATGCGAACGTCTCCTATTTCGCGTTTTGCCACTAAACACATAAACACCGTAATAAGGTGACAATAGTAAACTGAAATAGAATCCCGTAATGTTTGCATTGACATTTTATTATGTACTAGCTGTGCCCGGGACTTCGTACGCGTAGATTTCGTAAATTTTGAATAAATAAATTGACATAACTTCTCTATTTGTTAACCGATGTAAATGAAAAAAACACTAAATGTTAAGTGAGACCCACCACAATATAATCCTGAAAACTGCATTAA
>DWJK01003998.1:0-12465 GCA_018248815.1 Croniades pieria auraria
ATTTCCGTCCACTGCTGGACATAGGCCTCTCCAATAGCACGCCACTGAGCTCGATCTTCGGCTCGTCGCATCCAATTTAATTATAGATAGATCGAGCTCAGTGGCGTGCTATTGGAGAGGCCTATGTCCAGCAGTGGACGGAAATAGGCTAGCATTTTACTTTAACTTCTATAGAACTTAAAGTAAAATGCTAGTATGATACTTTAGGCCTATGTCCAGCAGTGGACGGAAATAGGCTAGCATTTTACTTTAACTTCTCTAGAAGTTAAAGTAAAATGCTAGTATGATACTTTTTGTATATGCATATTTCATTTAAAATGTTCTTCTGACGATTTGATGTTCTTTTCTTAAACGGGTAAAACTGGTTCGGCTTTTTAGCCGAGCAACGATTTGAACTGCCAGTTACTTTCACAATATTGTTAAGAGATAGTATTATGTATTATCGAAATAGAGATATTTTTGTTGCCATTAATAAAAAGTGAAATTGACATTCTGGGATGTCATACATTGATAGAAAATATTTCTGCTATGGCGATAAGTACTTCGGGAGTTTATTTACAATTTTAAGCGGGAATATAGATTTATAGCTATTAGTAGAAATTCGCTAATGTCATATCAATTATAAAATTTTGGTGTAACTCATCCAGCTAACAAAATGACAGAAGTGCAATTACAAGAGTTCAAGTTAGAGGCTGACTCTGAACTTCGTTTTGAAGTCGAATCTAAGAACGAAAAGGTTGTTTTAGAGGTATGTTGATATAAATAACATATTATCACTTATTAAATTGGTTCTAAATGCCATGTACTTCAGATTTAAAATTGTTGAACACGTAGAACATGTCCTGGTTTTTCATAGGTTAAATATGGTTACGCGGAATTATTCGGCACGGAGTTGGTTAGAGGAAAGCCGTACGAGTTCCACACTGGTGCCAAGGTGGCTGTATTCACATGGCATGGCTGCAGCCTGGAGCTGCGTGGTAAAACTGAAGTCAGCTATATCGCTAAGGAAACTCCAATGGTGAGCATGGCTTAACATATGTTACAGGTACACATGTATTTTTTTAAAATGGCACTGAGTTATTTATAATTAAATGGAATAAAAGATACTTGTTATTGACTTTACATTCACAATCCTTTTTGTTATAGTTTTAAAATAGCCTAGCTGAAGCAGGCATACAAAAGTTGTATGCCTTAAAATTATTACATTACCTAAGATGCTTACTGGCCTGTTCATCCAGAAGTTATGTAAAACGAACTGCTGATCTGTGGATTATGGGTTCAATTCCAACTCAGGACTAATATTTTCGTAATGAGAACAAGTATTTGTTTTGGGTCTAATTGTAAGAAAAGATCAATTTAAATGCATATTAATATGTATCTATTTATCTTGGAACTGATGGATCATAGTATGGTCCAACCTGCCTATGTATGGCTAGATGTGTTGGCTTCCTACAGGCAACAATATAGATGGTGGGAGAGGCTATGCTCTGTGATTCTAACTGGCATGCTCCAATTGGAGATTATATGCAAATGTGATACACAATAAAATTCTTTTCCAGGTTGTATATCTAAATGTACATGCAGCATTAGAGCAGCAGAGAGTGGCTGCTGAGCAGGAGAACACCAGAGGCCCTGTTACCATGATTGTAGGACCAGGAGATGTGGGAAAGTCCACCCTTACTAGGCTGCTTCTCAACTACGCTGTCAGGATGGGACGAAGACCAATATATGTAGATTTAGATGTTGGACAGGGTCAGATTAGTGTTCCTGGAACTATAGGTAGGTTCAAACATCACCTTTATTAATTTATTAGTATGTAATTTATTAACATGTCATAGAAGATAAGTCTAGTGTGTACAGCTGGCTTGGATACCATGGAAACATAGTTCTAATGGAACATTCTAGAGCCTTGTAGTTTTGGGCTATGAATATTTGACAAAATAATAAATTTTACTAGTACCTACATTATTGTGCTCAAGTTTCAATGTCATTAGATTGGTACAGTAAGATGTTTTAACTAAATCTTTAAGGTCAGTAGCATATGTATCTATAATAATACTGATTGCGGGTAAGAGGTTTAAGTTTATTTTAAATATTGCATTTACTATATACAATAGTGCATTATAATTCATTTCATTGTGCAAGCATTTGTGTGACTGTTGAGTGACAGATCTTTGTTGCACTCCACAGCTTGGGCATTATTGGGTCTTCGTAACTTGCAATTCTGAGTAGTAGCTTAGAGTTAATAGGTTCACCCCCTATTTCATGGTGGGACATATAACAAAACTAGTGAAACACAGGAGTGTACTGCGTTCCTTTGCATCTCTCTATGGAGATTATAAGTGTGATACTACATTAGTAAATTTTTACCAATATGTACATGAATGACAAGGGTTGCTGTGCTTTACACCTCCCCCGTTGCAGGGAGAAATATCTTGATCAATTACATTTCTATTATACAAGTTGTTCTAGAACATGAGTTGTAAGTTTTCAGTGTTTTAAACTAATTATTCTTTCAATAGGTGCCCTGTTAGTGGAGAGGCCTGCTTCTATCGAGGAAGGATTCAGCCAGCAAGCCCCTCTAGTATATCACTTTGGCCACAAGATGCCTGACGAAAATCTTGAACTTTACAATACCATAGTGTCCAGACTTGCCGAAGTCATAGCAGAAAGATGCGAAAATAATAAAAAAGGTATGAAAAAGTGTTGCTAGTTTAGTACATTTTTGTATTCTTTGTTGTTACTTGTTTATAGTCTTCATGCTTATTCAGTCATGGTATACTATATGGGAATTCTAAAGTAATTTGTTGTTGTTTAGTGTTTTATGATTCAGCTTAGGTTTGTCACACCTTTTAAATTCGCTTCTCCTCTACCTTTGTTTGTTAGCTTACATTTTAAAAGCAATCTGTTTTTATTAAACCAAACAAGTCTAATTGTACGGGTATCAAGACTTTTACATGCCTTTCATTCAACAAAACCTGTATATTATTTTGTATGCAATGATTAAGTCTACATATTCGACAACAGCATCAACTTCAGGCGTAATTATCAACACATGTGGGTGGATAAAAGGAGCCGGCTACAAAGTGTTGACGCACGCCGCGCAAGCATTTGAGGTGAGTTTGATCTTTTTTCAGACTACAAGAATAGCAGGTGAGTGAGCAGCTGTCATGAATGGCTTTTAGCTCATTACATCAGCGACCTAAGTCAAATAGGGTTGTAAGAATAGTACTGTTGAAAATTGGTTGTTTCTGATAAATGACTAGTGGCCAATAATATGTACATACATATACAACAGATGTTATACAGTATGTTGTCCAACAATATTAAGTATCCAGATGGCATTTCAGTTCTAATTAAGACCACTTGAACAGTTACCAAATGATTAAACATGATTATAAATGTACTGGCTTAAATCACGTACGTTTTCCGGGATGATCCGACTAGTTTCGGACCTGTACGAGATTCTTCCTCATGAGCTCCCGCCGCTTGCAATGAGGTGACGACGGAGACTGAAGTTAGCGACTGAAGAGGGAGTAAAATAGTTACCAATTCTTAATAGAGTTGTTTGTTAATAATGTATTGTCATTATCTACACTTCATTTTGTTTTTAGATGCTTATAATTAAATACATTTGCAGGTGGATGTGATACTGGTGCTGGATAATGAGAGGCTGTATAATGAATTGAAAAGGGACATGCCAAAGTTTGTCAAAGTGGTGTACCTACCTAAGAGTGGAGGGGTGAGTTTGCCGTTGCATTGATTAAAACTACTCTAAATATGGATCTGCAATTGAAATTGTCTGTAAAATAGTGTACCTAATTTAGATACTTTGTTTACATCACACAGAAATGTATATACACATAAAAAACAGTGTAACATGTTTTTCCAAGGTCGTTGAGCGGTCGTCAGCACAGCGCACGGAAGCGAGGGATGCGAGAATTCGTGAATACTTCTATGGAAAGAGAACACCGTACTACCCTCACTCGTTTGATGTGAAATTCTCCGATTTGAAGATTTATAAGGTATTTATGATTTCACAGTTGTGAAGTACACTAGTGTAATTATTAATTACAATAAAATTTAATAATTGGGTAATAACAGGATGGATTATAATAGTCTATGACGTCATAATATAACGGCATAATGTTGGTCAGTAATACGTGTGGCAAATGATCGTGATTGTTCCGCCAGGTGGGCGCGCCGTCGCTGCCCGACTCGTGCATGCCGCTCGGCATGCGCGCAGAGGACGCGCTCACGAAGCTGGTGGGCGTGGCGCCGTCCGCTGCGCTGCAGCACCGCCTGCTGGCCGTGTCCTTCGCCGCCGGGCCCGACGACCACGTGCTCGGCTGCAACCTGGCCGGCTTCGTCACTGTGTATGTGTTACTATGTATCTAACTACCCTGTTTTGATTTACAGATTAATGCTATAGAGTTGATCCTTCATTCATTACTATATCATCACGCTAGGTTTCTTAAGAGGTAGGTAGAAAGCATTGTACGCCATATATCTCTATCCTCACAGACTTTGTTTCCTCTACATTCATCACTCTTCATAAGTAGTGTGTGGTGTTTGAGATATCTGCCTTCCCTTCGTCTCTTACTTTAATGTGATTTAAGGGAACGCAATATAAAAGTCAACCAACCAATTTGATGTACTTCTGTGGACATATACATACTACTTAATTACATGTGGTCTTCATGGGTTTTTATTGCTTCGAATAACAATAATAAAATCCAAATCCGAATAACATTTTCGAAGTCTAATTGTATGATCATGAGAGTAATAAGTTATCATATTAAAATATAAAATTATGACTTTCAGAACGGCAGTGGACATGGAACGGCAGACGCTGACGGTGCTGTCGCCGCAGCCGCGACCTCTGCCCAGCACTGTGCTGCTGCTGTCTGATCTACAGTATATGGACAATCACTAGCCCTGGCCTCGGCCGCAGCCATGGCCTTCCCGCGCGGCTCCATGCCCGCCCTGGCCTTGGCCCCGCATTACTCCGCGGCCTACCTGGCGATAGCCTGCTACTACAGTGTAAGACAATGTTGTTTAGTGAATTAGTGTTATAAGAACAAAATGTAAAAATTCTTACTTGGCCACTGAGTAACCTATTTCAGTCACTGTCAAGAGAATTTGAATAATGGAGTAATGGTATCCAGTCTCTAAGCCCTTCCCATAACATTGGATGTTACAAAGCCAGTTTTATACTTAGTAGTGCTGTGAAAAATAAGTTTTTAGACTGTGCTGTAAAATAAAATAAAGTTTTATAAAGGTTATGGTTAAGAGTAAATTGTGAAAAGTGAAATTGGTGATTAGAATCTATGAAGATATATTTATTGTAGCCAGAGATCTTGGTTCAGGTCACTTAGTCTGTTGAAACTAGTAGAAACAAAACAGAGAAGAGGACTTGAAGGAGATATCTTACTTTACTGTATGTAATTATAAAATAGACTATGTTTTCAGCTGGACATATTTAAATAGGTTTTTAACTATTATTGTTACTGGTGGGATATTCCTTGTAGAGTATTAGTCTTACTATTAAATGTTTCGTGAGTATTTATACACATGATAAAAAATGCATCATGTGCAAGCGACGGGTGCTCATGAGGAAATACCTTGTACAGGTCCGAAACTAGTCAGACCATCCCGAAAAACGTACGTGAGTTAAGCCGGTATTTTTTAATCAAAGTAGTAGTCATTGATGGTTGTATGGTGATCCATAATTATAATATGTAAATATATACGACAGGTTTTCAGTGTTTGCTTGTATCAGTTGAGATACACCAGCAAATACAATTTTGTTTTAAATTGTTGATAATAGTGTCATTTTCAAATGTTCAATTTCACCATTTTATTAACAAATTACAATGTCGTAATTTTTGAAGGAAATGTGGATTTTTGTATCATTGGCTCATTAAAATTTATATTTAGTGATAATAGTTTGAAGTAGGTGATACATATCTTTATCAATAAATGCTGTAACATAAGATCTATTGGCTTTAAATTGACAATGTTTGTTTCCTTAACACCAATATGGCCTTGTATGTGGAGAAAGGAGAGTGAGTAAAGGTGTACAAAATAGTGGTATCAATATAATACATGGGTTTGTAAACCTTCTACAGATTGAAAATTCAGTAATGGATCTTACACTATGCAACATTTGATAGATCATTTCCATACTATGTAGCTTTCTAGTGTTTAAAATTCGTGTTAAAATAGACAGTCATTAACTTCAATGGATCCATAACTAATTGGGTAACTAGTTAGCAAGTAGTTGTGTTATAAATAGTAACTTTGTCGGCATTTGGTTACATGACAGAGTTGTCTTTTTTGTTAATGTGTTGCTTATACATTTAACTGTATATGTATTGGAAGTTAAATTCTTTTTATATCATAGAGGAATACTTTTAGATAGTAAATAGACATAACTATGTCATTTAAAAATAATGATTCTGTGCTGTATTGTATTTGTGTCCCTTACCTGAACATATTGTAAACACTTAAAAATAAAATGATATTTTTAATAACTTTGTGATGGGTAATTTTTATTTTTTGTAACAAAAATACTACATGTTATGTGTAACAAATTTATTTACAAGGTATTATTGATAGATCTTCATGCTTCATGTTCTTGTTTCATGGTATTTGTGTACTTAAACACCTCCATGACCACAAACCAACACATGAATTGTGTGTTACGGTCAAATCTTTAACAGAACATATCTTTATTTCCATGCTTTTCAAAATAAAAAGGACTGAGTTCTCATCGACCTACAGGAATTCAGAGGATGAAAACCCAGAGTAACAATCAGAGGTGTAAGGAGTACATTCTGCTCCTAAAACTTCTTTGTACATCTCTGTACAAATATTTCTGTGTACATACTAGTACTATTCCAAAATAGAGGGAAATTCATCTTCATATATTCAATTTCAATTCTGCTGTCGGTTTTTAGTAGGTGAGTCCCCGACGTCTTGCAGCTTGAGCTGCTGCTGAGCGAATTTGATAGCCACTCGCATTGCATCCTGCACCATCTGCTCGCAGGTGATCAGGCTTACCTATGGCATTTAATGTAATTTTAACCCAGAACAGCCTTAAATGTGTTTACCAGTAACTAATTTAGTATTACTATAATTATTTACTGTTTAGTAAGCAGTGATAGCCTAGTGGTTAAGAATTCAACCTTTCACTCTGGGGGTGCTAGGTTCAAATCCACGGCGCGCAACTTTTTACAAAAGTGCGTTTTAAGTTTAAATATCGCTTGCTAACGGTGAAGGAAAACATCGTGACGAAACCTGGCACACCTTAGAATTTATAAAAAAAAAAATCTAGTGTGTGAAGTCTGCCAACCTGCACTTGGCCAGCGTGGCAGACTATGGCCTTAACTCTCTCAATATGAGAGGAGACCCATATTCCAACAGTGGAATAACAAATGGGTCGATTATTATTATTATTTAATTTAGTATTATAACTGTCTGTATGTTGACCTATCACCCCATATGAATGGAAAAATACACATATACATATTAACTATACAACTGTACAGATGTCCAACAACCACTGCAACATTATATACAGCTGATATTCCTGCAGCATCCCATGTTGTAGGTTAAGCATCCCATAGCAGTAAATGGCAGCTCGACCGCCTAGATGACAGCACTATCATCTTCAACAGGGTGTTGTGATTTATTCTTTTAAACACACATTCAGGGAATTTCTAATTCCTTATAAACTGAAAGCATTGTTCACCTTGGTGGCGGTCATCTCGGCGTAGGTGAGCGGCGAGCGGCCCACGGCGGGCGCAGCCTGTGCCCCGAACACTGGCAGCACGCAGCCCAGCCAGCGCTCCGCGTTGAATGATGTCGACACCATGTCCTGTTGTTCAGTGCAATATAACCAGATCATTACTGTAATCTAAAATTTACTGCACATGGTCTGCGCGCAGCGGGAAGGGCATACCTTAACTGCAACGTTGGTCTGAGTTGTCAATATTTATTCTTTTATAAATGTCCCGCTTTTAAAGTTTAGCACTCCACGTCATATATAATGTAAATTTGAACTTTACAAAAAAATCGATTCTGTTTTTTTTTTTAAACCACAACATGATTTTTGCGGAAAATATTATTTTAAATATTCTGAAAAGCGTTTGAACTCCAGGCATTTTTTAGAAAATGGATTTAATACGAGCATGAAACTATTTTATAGCGATGATTTATACAATTCTTTTGTAAAATTCTTTTTTCCAGTAAGCATGTGGCGTTCACCTTCAATTTGATTCTCGTGCGAGAGAGCACAGCTGGGTGGAACTCCAAATATATTTATTATCGTAACCGAGTGTACCTGCGGCACGGTGGCGGCGGCGACGACGACCCCGCCGGCGCAGCCCAGCAGCAGCGCGGGCGCGGCGGCGGCGGGCGCCACGGCGGCGCGCACGGCGGCGCTCTGCATGAGGTACGAGCAGCGCAGGAAGTGCACCACGAAGCGTCGGCCCTCGCGCGCCGCCGACTCTAGCGCCTCGCTCACCTCTGCCTTTGCGATGGCGCTGGGGACACAACAATTAATATGTTACAAGTATTTGCAACGAAATTGGAATTTATAATATACGGCGAAGTCGAGAAAACGCTCCATTATGACTGAATTGACCGCAGGTGGAAGAAAAACCCATGCGCAACAGTGGGGCGTATAAAGATGAAAGAATTGCAACCGGCTTATTTTGACAACAAAACAAAAATGCCATCGCTTAGTAAAATGTTCAAACTTACTGTAATGCTGAATCAGTGTTATTGGCCGCAGCCTTCTTCTGTAGATTGTCCAGCAGTTTCAAGCAGCCAACGTAATCTCCGTACGGTGCACCGTTGGTTCCGCACAATTCGACCAGCCGCTTCTTAATGTAGGCCGATTCGTGCTTGACTCTTTCGGGATCGGCCAGCTCGATTACTTGTGATAGCTTCTCGGCCCTACAGAATAGTTCTCGGGCCTATTGAGGGAATAAAAAAAGATTTTTGTTTTTTTTAGACTACTATGTATGAATATCTCTTATTCGTCATTCATGCACCATCTCTTACCTGCTTTGATAGTTATATTTCACATGTACAGGAAGCATTAAAACCCATTATAACAGCTACTGTATACTATTATGAAACCGTATAATGACAGGGTAGGGTAGGAATCCATACTACGATGACAGATGACAGGTACCCATTCTACGATGACAGAGGACAGGTATCCATACTACGATGACAGAAGACAGGTATCCATACTACGATGACAGATGACAATTACCTATTCTACGATGACAGATGACAGGTATCCATACTACGATGACAGAAGACAGGTATCCATACTACGATGACAGATGACAGATATCCATACTACGATGACAGATGACAGATATCCATACTACGATGGCAGATGACAGGTATCCATACTACTTAGACAGAAGACAGGTATCCATACTACGATGGCAGATAAAAAACGTAATAAGTCTTATTCTTAGTATCAAGTAATACTAGACCTAAATGACATTATAATAATAATGGTAATTGCATTCGTACTGCTGTTCCAGGTCGATTGTAGATGTTCATACGGTGTAGCGGCTACTTTATTGTTCGTTAGCTACTCACTTTACTTCACAAAAAGATAGATGATATTAATCAGACAAACTAAGTTTGTTGACAGAATTTTACAAAATAAAACGAAAATGCACCGATTAACCGAATCGGAAAATAATATGTGATTTACTTCTCTAGCTGTGTCTCCTGTGAGCGCGTGAACAATAGGGTTGTTTCCCCCGGCGCCCTTCACCAGCGTAACGCAGAACTCCTCCAGGAAGCCGGTGGAAGGTACGTGGGTACCGCAACATAACTCCCTGGTGACGACAGTTTATTTAATGAAGAGGTTTTTTTTTCTATAAATTACTTAACCTAAAAAGTTTGTTAAACAATTTTGCTATTATAAATTTTATATATTTAACAGAGACAGCCTAGTGGTTAAGAATTCAGCGTCTCATTCCGGGGGTGCTGGGTTCAAGTCCATGGAGCGCACCTCTTTACAAAAGTGCGTTTTAAATTTAAATATCACTTGCTAACAGTGAAGGAAAAACATTGTTGAGAAAACTTGCACACCTTAGAATTAACATTTTTTTTAAATTCTAAGGTGTGTGACATCTGCCAACCGGCACTTGGCCAGCCTGGTTGATTATGGCCTCATCTAACCCTCTCATTATGAGAGGAGACCCATTATTCCAACAGTGGAATGATAAATGGGTCGATTATTATTTTTTTTTTTTATATTTAACCATCACTACCATCGTCATAGAGTAACAACAGTAAGATTACAGCTTCACAGCGTTAGTTACGGCGGCCTCACTTATTCAATTTTTAACGATTATTTTAAAAATAATGATTCCACAGCTGCCTATAAAATATATGTCGATATGATCACCCATTAACATATACTGGCAACACTTTGCCTTTCATACAGGTGAAACCAAAATAATATATAATTAACAACACGTTTCTACTATACACAGAGTATTTTCAGGGCAAATTTGATTTACAATGAATCAACAGTCTGTTCAAACTGTTTACAGAAATCTCAGTTGCTGAGTATACAACAATCACATTCAGGCCATAAATACTACAAAGGCAATCAATAATGGTCTTCCTTTACCGTAGTAATTACAAGTTCTTACTTGGACTCCAGTGGAGGGAAGCAAGTAACAACCCGCAGCCCCTTCTCCGGATAGGTCTCCCCGGGCACTGTGAGCACCGAACCCTCCCCTGCCAGCTGAGTGCTGTCCATCACTCTTGTCATTACCTCGGCATTGCACTTAATTGATTCCCTGTATACCAAAACAATAACAGAAAAGTATATACCCTAGGATAATGTAAATAATATTAATCAGTTTCATTTAATTGAAATTGTAAGATTTTTTAAACGGCTGGATTAATGACTAAAACAACAACAGCTAAATTTCATTACAGGCGTTAATCTGTTTTTTCGACACTTTTTTATCATAAGCAATTTTACGCTTTTTTATCATAAGCAAAGTTATCCCAGTTTAAAAACATCGTTTTGGAACGACAGTATTTTTGTTTGCTCAAATCTTAGTTGTGAAAACAATTTTATTTGTCATAGAGTTAAATTATAGTCAAAGAGCAGAAATTTTAGAGTCTCCCGTCGTTATTTCACCTTCTTCCGCTAACTACCCTCTGAAACTTACTCCTATGCTGAATCAATTTTCACAACTGACTCACCTAATTAATTCCTGGGCTTGCTGAATTACTGCTGGAGACAGTTTCTCACCGTATACAGACAGACCTAAACTGAGTCCCTTGTCTGTCACACTCGAACCGCTTTGGCAGATCACACTGTTTCTCAAAACTCTTCTAACTGCAGCATTCAGCAAATGCACAGCTGTATGATTCCTCATCATGTCAAGTCTTTTATCAACGTTCACTATTAGTGTCACGTCACTTTCCCTATTTATATAATTGTCACTGTTCGTCAATTTGAAATGACCCTTATGAAACACGAAATCGCGAATTTTAAAAACACCGCTCACTTCAAAACTAACGTTCTCATTGAATATTATAACTCCATTGTCAGCCGCCTGTCCGCCTTCCTCGCAGTAAAAGTTCGTTCGTTCTGTTACTAGGTAATAAAGTCTGTTTTCGCACGGCTCCGAGTAATCAATCCATTCGGCGTCTTCATTTAATATCGCCAATAGTTTTGTTTCGAGTGGATTAAATATAATTTTACTATTGTTCAATAAATAATCGTATTTGTGACTATCGTTCGTGGACGTTTTGCCACTTTTGACTAGATTGGCAACCGCCTTATCGAACATAAGCCCTCTGCTCGCCGCTTGTTCTTTGAAAGCTGCCTTGCGCCTCGCTTTGTGTTGGGATAGAAGTTTCCAGAATCCTTTTTTGTCGATTGTCAGGTTGTTCAGGGTGGCTATTCGTTCTATGACGTCTTCTTGGAAGCCGTGAGTGTCGTATAACTTGAAGACCAATTCGCCAGGTATTACGGTTGAATTTTGTGTGGCCATGGTCTGGGAAGAAAAATTACTTGTCAAAAACCGTAGAAAATACATAAAGATCCGAAATACAATTTTGAAGAAATAGTTCGTGTTATATTAATAAATCGCTGCTATTTTTCGGGGATTTTAAAGCTATATTGAAAACCGAACTTAAATTGAATTAGCTCTTTGGGTTGAACGGCAAGAAAACTGATGGAATCCCGCATGTCCTTAGATGACATTCTGAGACTTGATTACAAAAATATATTTACGAACACTAGCCTTAAAAATGATAACGACACATAAGTGTAACAATGGTATATCCGTAATAGAAATCTGTACAAATTTTTTTACACACTAGCTGTGCCCCGCGGTTTCACCCGCGTTAATTAGAGAACAATCTATTAAAAAACTATTTTAAAAACATCACGCT
>DWJK01003999.1:0-12464 GCA_018248815.1 Croniades pieria auraria
GAGAATGCCATTAGGCATTAAGTTCGCCCTTTGTTATGCCTGTATATGGTGTTCAATAAAGAGTAAATAAATAAATATGGCAGTCATATCCTGGATGACCAGAAAAGTCTCCATACTGATAGTTTAATCATTTTACCATGATGGCACCTAACATTGTCTTCGTCAGCTATGGTATATGAGTACAATTTGTCAAAGAGTAGGATTGATTACTGGTCACGGAGTTTACAAGACTTATCATAGGTTTATAATGACACTCATTCTGTAGTCAAAAGTTGAACAAGTATTGTCTGATATGAAATAAAAAGGAATACGGAAATGAGGAATATGGACAGAAGGAATAAAGAACATGGACCACTATATACTTTTAGCAACTGTTGCTAAGCATAAGAAGTCAGAATTCTAGATCTCATATTATAATGTAAAGAAAAAACAGACAAAAAAAAATTTATTATTCCAAGTAGAGGCGTATTTTATAATTGTAGGTAATATTCCTAGCTACCAGCTGACTATAACATCGTTAAGATGTCTGTCAGCCTATGTGACTACTTTAGGGCTATAAAACATTATGGATCTTGTAACATCATCCCTGTAATCCCTGAAGTGGTAGACAGAGGAGTGCAGTACACTGCCATGTTTCAGCAGTTACATTTATGACCCACAATGGAAGCAGTGGTGAACCTATAGGCTTATACTGAGTACATATCCAGACTCTGGCCCACTAACAGAAATTTCTACTAGAATATCTAAGTTAGAAAAATCCACTAGTACCTGACCGAAGATTTGAACCCAGAACCTCCTAAATAGTAGTCACACATGCAACAACTAGACCAATAAGGCAGTCAGACTATAAAAAATATAAGATTATTATTGACTGGCCCATTCGTGTAGCTACTAGTGAATCTGACTTTTGGACACCCAGAACAAATGATTGTGCAATGGGCACAAGTATTTGTTCCATGTCTGGGTGTACAAAAATCTTTATAAGTACATATATTATTTTATCAGCATGTTAGGTCCCTTATAAAATTCCCAGAATAAAGTTAAATATAAGATAGCCTATCTCAGTCCACAGCTAGACATGGCCTCTTTCTATGAGCAGCATCTGAATGTGATAAGCCAAAATAGCATACAACAAACAAATTAAAAAGCATATTAATGTCAAAAAACGAAGGCTACTTATACAAGGCCAGCCTTTATTATTCACTGGAGATGGACAAAAACAACATAAGGTCTAGTGAAAACGAAGTAGGCAGAAAAATATTTCCTTAAGATAGTAAAATATTGGGGTGTAAGGTGACTTTTACTTGTAACAAAAATGTAAACAATTTTTATAAACAATCATCACTGATAGCATTGGACTGATAAATTTGTATACTATTTGTTTATGCATGTATCCTTGTTACCATCATTATTTCTATATACACATGAAAATATTACTATGTAAGTGATAATTAAATAGTGCTAAGTGAAACATGTATACAGTACTATAAGAAAAATGCTAAGATCAAAATCCCAAAAGATTTCCACACTTCAGATAACCTTTTAAATAACAAGTATTGGTTATCAACATTCATAAATTGTAACTGAGTATAAAGCAAGTTATATCATGACTTTCTCATCTCCAGCCCAGGATAAAACTTTATTCAGAGACAGATTGTTAACTTGACATTTAAACATACCAAGAGAAATGAACTAGCTATTCATATACATATAAAACTTTAGAATAAACAAGATACATTGTCAACTAGTCTATAGTAACCAGTGAAGACCTTTGAGTGAGATACAGCAGAAGGTTGACCTTAACTATGGATTCAGTAATAACCAATGGCAATTGTAATACAATAAATTGCACCCAACCCATATCCCCACCATGAGGATTATGGGCAAAAAATCCTTAGGTGAGGCCTACATTGAACAGTGGACTGACAAGGGGTGGTGGTATGAAATTAGTGACAATTTTTTAACTAAATATTTATACATATGCAACATCTTAAGGAGAGGGCTGGAAGGATGAATTTATTGGCTAAAGGCTTTATTTTAAAGTCAATCGAGGAGAGGGGTATGTTGTAGATCAATACTTCACATTAACAATTAATTATTAACATATTCATAGCATGTAGGTAACATCACGCCTGTAATCCCTGAAGGGGTAGGCAGGGGAGTGTAGTACACACCCATGATTCACCGGTTACGTTTAAGTCCCATGGAATAGGTGGTGAGCCTATAACCAGGACCAGTATCAGACTTTGAATCACTACTAGAAAATCTAAATTAGAAAAATCCAATCGTAACCGACCTGCGATTTGAATCCAGGACCTCCTAATCGATTGCTGATATATACTGTAAGGCAATTTTTATAAAGAAAAATATAACAACTACTTTTTGAAGTTGACTAGTTGTCAATGTAAATCTATGAATTTATGATGAAATAGTTTAAGAAACTAGGAAAAATAAATATATGAAAAGTTAATAGTTGCTTAAAGAGAAATAAGCTTGTGTTAATTTATATAGTTGACTGTCCCGTTGGTCGAGTGGTTGCAAGTGTAACTGCCGATCAAGGGTCCTGGGATTAAATCCTGCATCAGATACTATTGGATTTTTCTAATTTAGAATTACTAGTAGTAACACAGAGTCTGGATCTGTGCCCAGTTTATGGCAATTGGCTCACCACCTATTCCAAGGGATGTAAATGTAACAGGTGAACTGTGGGAGTGTACTACACTCCTCTGCCTACCTCTTTGGGGATTATAAGTGTGACATTACATATAATTTATATGGTGAAAATTGTATAAACTACATCCCTGCCTACCCCATAACAAACTTGGTGTCATAACATACAGATAACTAAGAATGTATTATTTATACTATTGTGATGATATGAGTAATGTTTTGTAGACATACTGTAAAAAAAGAAGTTACTTAAAGATTTCATAGGAAATGTTTCAACAATAATCTTGACTTACTTATCATTGTTCTGATGTTGTTATCCTGAACTGATGGCCAGTTTATAGTGACCATAAAAAAAACGTATAGTTACCATCAGGTGACGTAATTACTTGTTTACACTATAGAAAGAAAAAAACATTTTGTTATCAATACTTTATTGAATTGTCTTTTTATATTCATTTTGTATTATAATTACTCTTTATTATTATAACACTCTGTTAATGTTGTGACAAACAAGAAATAGAGTATTATTTACCTTTTATATCTCGAATTTACAGTAAAGACTTTCACTCTGTGTCATTTGAATGACTGTTATTTCGTTTCTAGTATATAAGCGTAGTCCAATCAGGAAATATACCTGCATACATTAGTGTCACAATAACAAGTCCAACTGATATAACTGCATTTTCGAACAAAAAGTTACCAAACAAAAGGCGTCAAGTGGAGCATGAAAAGTAGCATATTACCATACCTAGTCTGTATACAACATACAAACTAAAAATACATGTAAGTGATCACTTTTGATGTACCCCATATATACTTTCCGAAAAAAATAACACGTGAAATAGCGGGAAATCACATACAGGCAACTTACTATTAAAAAGTAAAAGTGCGACAAAACTGACAAAGGAATCGAGGTTTTGCAACCACACAAGGGCGCAAGAAAACATTTTTTTTTTCAACTTCCTATACCATCTGTGACGTACCTTCCTTATTCCTCCAAGAAATCACTACGCGGCCATCACTGTATTTCTTTCAGTATTACAAAAAGGTTATATTGAAACGAGTAACACGAAATAAACTACAAAACCACAATAACGCGATAATCTTTCGAAGTAGGTAGGTAAGTATTCATGGCACACGCACAGCACAGCTAGCGATCACCTGAATTTATCTGTCATTTGACAGGTCTATTACGCTACGAAAAGAGAACGACAAATAAAGCTTCTATTCCAAAACAGAGATATTCGACTTCTAATTTGGCTACATTATACTTACGTAGCAAGCACCCGTTTTACACTGTCATCTAACACATTTCACTTTGAGATCGAACAAAACACAATCAAAAGTAATTTACCAGTACTATATTACACTGTAATAAATAATAACAAAGAATTAGTATTCATTACTACGAAAACGAGTTTTACTAGGCTCTATTTTTATAAACCATTTCACGCACTCGATTCGTCTAATGAAAAGAAATATTTGAGAAAGAGCAGGAGCTCTACTTATATGAGCGAGAAGATACTATTGATTGCATATTATTGACGCCAGGTGACGCTCTAACTTAAATATAAATGCGTTCACAATTTCTGGGAATGCATCACTAAATAAAAAAAATATTTAATTATTATTCATTTAATGGTGACATTTCGTTTTATACCAACAACACAATTTTAGAAAAGAATATTTAACCTTAGGAGCAATTAAATAATATCGTAAATATAGTCTACAATATGTCATCATGTTTGCAGCGAAGATGAACAGTGCAATTATCATAATTATTATTTTATCTATTAAGTGATGTAACGAATTAGTAAATATTTAAAGTAATATTGGTAAATGAACGCAACGTAACTTTTCCAATTTACATTTTTTATCATCTTTGCTTTTTAAGTGATTTACTCTGACATGACACTGACACTGACACAACAGTATTGTGACAAGTCACTGTACTGTTTTTTTTTAATTCCTATAAATTGTTTACATTTATTTACATAGAAATCAGTTCCTTTTACACATATACAATACAATAGCTCATACGCCTAGATAACTTTTAATATTGAATTATGTGCTACGTAATTATTACTGGTCGAAGTTTAGCGTGGCTATTATTAAGTTTGGTGGCATTTATGTTCATTTTAACCGGTGTGATGACTCCCAAATGGTTACTGGGAGAGGCCAAGGTTGTGAAAGAGAATAATATTACAAGTTTCTATGTGCCTAGTGTTGGAATATATAATCGGTGAGCAAGCACACTATTTACGAAAATATTGTATCGTATTTATACAAAAATATTAGCACCTTTCGCTTAATTTGATTGCAAAAATATAACCGCTTTGACTTTTGCAGTTGCAGTTTATGATTTCTTTGTTACTCTACGTGAACCTCAGGATGTTTTAAATAAAAAAAAATATTTAAATTTTGATTATGGAATTCATCATGTTGAACACTCACTTACATATACCTTTCCAATTCCAGGTGCATCCGAATGATTCACGACCACAACAACTGTGCATCGTTCTCTATGCACGGTCTGGCCACTGACTCCACAGTGTACCCCGGCCCATGGAAAGCTGCTTTGTTCTTTTTGTCCTTGTGTGAGTGATGTACATTCAAGATGTATGTGTGCACAAGTTATCCAATAGAAACAAGCTTTTTCCTATCAGACAGTTTCATCATACCTACTTAAAAATGATCTAGGGCAAACATTATCAGTACTAATTGATAGTGGGTATTCAATTTTAATTTGACACATCCAAAGAACAATTCATCAACTGTTTGTTAAGTCATCTACTGTCTGCTTGGACCATTTTAACATTTAGTAGAAATAAAAACACTATTCCATTGACATAGTTGCATATTAAATATGTCATGATTTTGATTGTGAAAGCTGAAAATATTTTTGAATCCAATCCCATACCAATATCACTTCTCTAAATAAATACTGTTTGGAATATATTCATCCATCGTTATGAATTTGGACAGGATAGTCACTAAGAAGTACTCATGAAAAAATTCTAGTTGTGTGCCATACACCACATGATTTATTCTCGAAACATATTACATTGAGTTCACATTACATAACAGCATATTCAGCTTTGTTATTGTGTTAGCACCCAGCAGGCTAGAAATTATGAGGAACCTACATTTTTGAGACATACCATGTAATGATATAGGACTTTATGAATAAGACTAATAGTGTCAGTGATCAGTTGGTAATAACATTATTAGATATTATTGTACCATAACAGACTTACTCTTACAGTTGGAGCGTGTTACTGAAGAGGCTGATGTCCAGTAGTAGACAGTAGGATGATGACGATGACGAATAACATTTTTAATAGACATTACTTGATGTTTAGTGACTGAAGTGTGTATTACTACTTTCTATCCTACTGAAAATTAACCATAGATACATTGCTACTTCTGAAGCTTCAGATTGGTCTCTGGAGTGAAATGCAATCGTTAGGAACAAAATTGTAAGATAGTAGCAATGAATATAACAATGAAACCCCTATTAGCACACACATTCTGTTACTATTAAATATGTACGACTTAAGGCTTAAGTCATGGTTAGTTAAGTTGGTACATTTTTAATCATGTGTATAAATAATCAAAACATTTAATGGTAAAGCATTTTGTTATCATCGAGAACAATAAATGGCAGATTGTGTTAAGAGTGTGAAACAGGATACTACATGCAGAATATATTTCGGCACCTGTTTATTTATGCTTATTTTTATCACCTTATTATGTTTATCATGCTTAAATTAATTTCATTGACATGTTTTCATTTTATTTATATTTGTTTTCATTTATTTGTTGGTAAATGTATTTATTTAATTATAGATATATTTATACAAACTTATATTCTTTTATTAATTGAGTCTGGTAACACTGAAATATACATTAAGCAATGTATAAAAATAATTCGAATGTGTTTCCAGGTGCAGCAATTCAATTCTCGACTGTGTTGGCTGGTGTGATGGCATGTTGTGTCCAATCTGTGTTTAAGAAAAGTGTGATATCGCTTGCTGGTGCTACTCAAGCTCTTGGAGGTGGGTCAATCGTTATTAATCAACAACTAATCAATCCAATATTTTGATGGTAATTTATAACTGTCTTTTCAACTGTTTTATTGTTCCACTGTTAGATACAGGGTGTTCTCTTAGAATGGGAGGATTAAAGGTTTAGTCCGTCACACTAGTCAAGTGCAGCAGTTTTGTTTTGGCAATTTTTAAACATAAATGGCTTGGCAAACATAGTGTAGGAGACCCTCTGGCCCAGCGGGATGAGGATCTGTGAAAGGCTGCAGGCAGATGCTAGATGCGATAAGCCTAGAGGCCTATATCCAGTAGTAAACTGAGATAGGCTGATGATAATGATGAGTTCAAGGTTTCCTCATAATGATTTCCTTCACTGTAATATAACATATAAGTGATATTTAAACACACATTTTGTGAAGAGGTGCATGCCACCAGCATTAGAACCCAGAAACACTAGTGTGAGTGAAATTTTAAACCGCTATGCTATCACTACTTATGGTCACTGCATAGCCCTTTAAAATCCTTGTCTATCCAGTCTTGGTATTGGTATAGGGTTGAATTTCATCCATGTTAGAGTGATATCCAACATTATACTATTAAAAGCAGAACTTTAAATAGTTAAGTAATTTAAGGGTCTAAGATATTAAAATTTCAAATTGAAATAAACAAAAATTGGATGGAGTTAATACTAAGAATGGGGACAGTTAGGTTTTAGTTTTTGTAACATTTTTTTTAATTTTGCAGTATTAAAAGAATTGGAGACTGCCTCGTTGATCGAGTGGTTGCAAGCGCGACTGCCGATCTGGTGGTCCTGGGTTCAATTCCCGGGTCGGGTGACATTAGATTTTTTTATTTTGGAATTTCTAGTAGTAACTGGGAGTCTGGAATTGTGCCCAGTGAGTGGCAATAAGCTCACCACCTATTCCATGGAACTTAAACGTAACTTGTGAAACATGGGAGTGTACTACACTCGTCTGCCTGGATGGTCTGCCAGCCTTCAGGGATTATAGGTGTGATGTTACGTTTTAAAAAATTATAGTCTGGTAAACTGCATTCTAAAAGTCCCTTGCTTCAAAGGAGATCCGAAGTATACAAAAAGAATTTCTGTTAAAACAGATTGTCTTATAGTATTATCTATCTTCCAGGCCTCTTTGGGGTGCTGGGTCTGCTGTTGTACCCTTGGGGCTGGGGCGCTCCGCGTGTTAAACGACTGTGTGGGGAGTACTCTGAACCTTACTTGCCTGGAGACTGTTCTATAGGTGAGTGGCTGATATAATAATGGACAGTTGATTTAGACATGTGACTTACAGACAGTAATGTTGACTTAAGTAAGGATGGTAGCTATTGATGCGTAAATAGAAATTGAGGCTTAATCCAGTCTTATGTATAAGCATTCTGTCACATTTAATGTCCACAATGTTGTGTGTTTACTATAAAATATGTGATCTGTGTCGGGGCGGATAGAGACTACATACCCCAACCCCATGCCGGGATACCTGGATGTCGTAAAAGGCGCTAAACTTAGCTCTGCCAGATCACGGTATAGCTTGGTCTGTCCAGGTATGGCTAAATGTTCTGATCCCTAAAGATGGACAGCAGTGCAGGCAGTACGAGAAGCCGTGCTCTGTGATCTCCAACTCACATGCCCAACATGGGGATTATGGGCAGAAACCGTTCAGGCGAGGCTTATGTGCAGCAGTGGACTTAAGAGGCTGATGATGATAAAATAATTGTAAAATAAAACATAATGTGTATTTTTTTATCTGCAGGTTGGGCTTTTTTCGTAACGGCGACTGGGGTAGCGCAGATATTTTTAGCCAGTGCCTTGTCGAAGACTGCAGATAAGGCGGCCAATTCGGATAAGGTACAGTTTCAGATGGATGAAGGGAAACAATTAATATGCCTCGCTTGACTTTCTTTGAAATATTTTGATATCTTATGTATGTGTTTTTGTTTTGTATAATACCCTATGTAGGGTTCATATATTTTTCAACGACCGCAAACAATATATGATGCTGGCAATGTGGTCCGTATTGCATAATTGAAAAACATCCAGTTCAGTATGTTGAAATTTCATTGGTAATTTTTTCATGCGGAGAGCGAGGAATTCCTATATTGCATCTGTAACTTTAGTTTTGTCTATGCATCTATGATTATTACTCAATACATCGTACAAACGTAATAGTTAAATAATTTATACTCTCTGTGACCTACAATGTAAAGAATATAGGAAGTTTTTGTTTTATTAATGATTTATTATGAAAGTTTTTCAAGACAAACCAAGATTCCCTATAATGATAGGAGACGTGTTCAATTACCCGCAAATTTTACAGACCATAACTTGATAATTTTGTATTGGCTTTTAATTGAAACAAAGCTCATTTATAATCTGTTTTAGTAATTAATAGTATGTAGTTATAAGATGCACAACAAACACGGTCATAGATAGCGCCCATGAACTTAGGTCATTGTAATTTTTTGAAGTATTTAAAGTCATAAAAAATATTACTTAAGAATAATTTTTCGGTTTTTATGATTTTGCATGTAATAAGGGTTGTGTAATAAATAGGAAATTACAGTTTTTTTTACTTTCCGACATTGGGTAACATCTTAACTTGGTCGGGTTGTGACAGTTGACAGACGTCATATTACTGGTAAAAAAACAGTTATTATATATAGAGTAAGGGAACCAGCCTAAAATGTGTCCATCGAAAAAAAAAGAAAGCAGATGAGGCTACCTATCTCTGTCTCTTTCTACTCGCGCACGCACAGGTAGAGCCAGCGTGAGCTCATGATTTGAAAAACAAGGGGTTCTTTTGCTGCGCATGCGTCAGTAGTGAGATAGAGAGGGATAGAGATAGGGTATTGCGATCGTTTCTTTCTTTCTAACCTTCGGACGTTGCCGCATACAGCAGCTGTATGTCTTCCCTACTCTATATATAATATCTCTATGTAAAAAAGTGGTATGGGTAAAGATTGATTTTTTAACTTCTTTTTTCTCTAAATCAAGCAGCCGCTCTCCGTATTATTCCAATATATCTCTTCTGAGCTATCTGAGTGAGTAATGTATCATAAAATATAATTACAATAATTTAAATGTCGCTTTTCCAGTTAAAAACCGTGTTTTGATTTTTCGTATTTAGCGTTCTTTTTCCTTTTAGTAGGTAAAGAAAATTTCATAATAATATAATACATAGACTGAAATCAGAACTTCCAATCGAGACTTTTATTAAAATATTTCGTCCATATTAAAACATTTAATACATAGGGTTGGATTAGATATGTAGATTTTTTATCATAATGTGGGCGTTTTAACTTTGCTTCCTTTTAACGCGTTAGAGGAAATATATATCAGATATTAAAGAAAATATAATTGAAGATGGGTTTAATTGACTTCATATTGTAAGTAGTTATACATATTTAGAGTAATATTCATTCAACTCATGTATGTGTTATGTGGCAGACTATGGCCTTAACTCTCTCAATATGAGAGGAGACCCCATATTCCAACAGTGGCATGATGAATGGGTCGATTATTAATTTAAAAGAATGTGTTTATTAGGAGTGTAAAGTATTCAGTCATATGACTTGTACGACTTGAAGATGTATTGCCTTTATTATTGTTTGTAGGTACTGGTAATTATATTGCATTGGACCTCTTTGTAGGCAAATATAACTGTAGACCCATTTCTTGGTTGGACAAGTTTTATTATTTATGCCAGTTATCAAGTTAGGCCATTATGCGCTATCAATCCTCTTTCAATAATGTTAAGAATACAGATTATAAACAGTATATAGTCATAGATAGAACAAAGAAATGTAATTTTTTAATACTCACTTTTTTAGATGTTAAGTGATAAATAATAGTTTATTATTATTATTAAAGCGATCATATAATGACAATAATGAATGATAATTAAATGCCTACTATACTAAGTATACTAACAGTTTAGATAATTACTACTGAAATAGTTTTTCCACCAATTCATACTGAGGCACTGTGGTGAAGTATGTTTCAGGGTTCCCACAGTTGCAAAAGAGACCCGTAGAATATAACAAAAATGGGTCACAATCAAAATAGTACCTAAATATAATATGTATTTCAAAATTCAAATTTAGTGCCATAAAATTTCCACGAAAAAAGTATTATTGGAATATCAGTATTATTTTGAATCTATTAAAAACTTAATTTTTGATATTATAAGCTAATTTTGAATATTTTAATTGGCTATGTTCAATATGTACGTTCCGTTTTAAGCAATGGATAAGTGGTTTGGGTCCAGTTAAATAATGTAATTGTTTTAATACTAAAACTCTTCTATATAATTATATGTAGTATGAGTGGATCAGATACAGGAAACAGAATGTAAGTGAGTATGTATCCTTCAGCACTGCAATATTTTGTCATGAATGAGGAGTGAACTGTTTCATTCCTCGTTCATTTCGTATGGGATCGAATGTGTCTCTTGGATGAAATGTGACATAATTATCTATCTATATGGCATACATATGAATGTACATGCATTTGATTATTTTTTTCCTAAATGTATCTACATCAAAACTTATGTAATGAATCTCATGTGTGTCAATCTAGGTATATGTCCCAAATATTTTTTTTATGTAATTAATTATTCTTGTGCATGATTCTTACGTAATAAGACGTTTTTGATTGTCGTAAAAAAAATATTTTTTAGCCTGTGACAGTTGGGTCTGTCAAATGTCACAGATTAAAAAGTCCTTAGTCTATTGTTTTTAACTTAAATTGACGTACTTAGAAACGGTGTCCATTCGAAAATGGTTAGAAAGAGACATAGAGAGATAAAGGTCACTCTATGTACTGATATTCTTTTTAACTTTATAGATATTTCCTACTTATTTTTTCTATTATTTTGATTAACCACAATATGTTTTATACAAGTTTAAATGTTCCATGTTTTATACAATAGAAGGATAATTTATAAGTCGTTTATATTTACTAACAGGTTACTATTAGTTATGGGAATATATTTTTACATCCATATACTACGTTTATTATGACATGTCTGTATTTTTACAAAGTTTTATTGAAATATACAAATGTATTTGACTGAAATGTGTGATTTTTATTTTGTTTGGGTGTTTATTGTACAAATTTTATATTTAAATAATAAAACAAGTACCCCAGCTTTCTGACATTGATGTTATGCATGTAGCGCTTATAGCTCTGACGCTGCTGTAGGTCGAATATCAACTGAAAAGGTATGCAAGGACGGTTGCGGTAGACATATGGAAGGGTAGCGTTCATAGCACTGCATATTCGTCTTCGGAGGGCATGTTTAAACGGTCGGAACCAGTTGTTGTAATTCCTTAGATAATAATCACTGAACCTAATCGAAATCCTTAAAGTCATCAAATCATATCTCTGCCTAAGCTGGAGCATCGCGCTGGAGTAGGTTACACGACTTCGACGGAATAGGAATGGGAGGCAAAAAGAGCAGCAAATTTTATATTGACCTTTCACATATAGTATACTTTGCCTGATTTAGTATTCGTTAGCTTAGAACTATACATAGTCATGCTATAAATATTGATACAAAGGAAATCAACATTTTTTTATTGGACTTAACATTTATTAATATTACAGTGTGTTAGTTTAATACATTAATATAAAACCATTAAAAATATATGGAGATTATTCGAAGTGGTCTCCATTGGCTGCAATATAGTCCTTTAAACGTTGAGGCCAGTTATCAATAGCAGCACGCACTC
>DWJK01004000.1:0-12463 GCA_018248815.1 Croniades pieria auraria
CCATTTTAATATCACAAAATATTTTACAATATATTGGCGCGAAAATAAGAAAACACAATGAACAATTGTATAAAAATTACAGATTCCAATTTCAAAAGTCATTTTTTGTTTATTTTTAACTGTAATAGTATTTATGGCCAGACTAAGTATATTATGTATGTATGTATATTAGAGTTGTGCATGCTTTGCATGTGTTGCACAGCTTTGCATGTGTATGTGTGTGTGTGCTTAGATATGTGAGAGACAGCAACCCTTTTGCAACAGCTATATACTAAATAATCCACGTGCACTATTAATAAACACAAGTAAAAACTTTACAGAGTAATAGCAACCAAGGTGGTTTGAATATCATGTCTTGAACTCGATAATCATGTAAATGATCGTCATTAGATAAAATTTCAATTTGAAGTCTCATATCTATGTGGCGTCCATTGGTACGGTCTAATCACAGCGGTTAAGCAACGCTTCCTGTTTTGAGCTGGTATCTGTGTTAGTGTGGAGAAAATTAGAAAAATTCAACCCAACGCACGGCTATAAAATAAAAATAGATACATACTTTAAGACCTACAAAAAAAATTTCACTATTATCTTATTTGTATGAAACAACATATTTAAATGCATTACGTACAATTATGAATGACAATTCGTAAATAACTATTTAAATTAACCGTAATACCACCCCTGTATTTCCCCGAAGGGATAGGCAGATAAGTGTAATTCACCGATTATATTGTACCTACGGCCGGCGGAATAGGCAGTGACCCGATTACATCTAAAAATTAATTAAGTCATAAATGCCTTTCTTAACTAAAAATTGAAATACAAAAACGAAACATTAAAACTTTTTACATTAAAAATTAGAAATTTTTACATTATTTGTGCCATTAAAATGTACATGTAATAATCTATAAGCATCTATCTCTATAAAAGGTTTTAGGTAAAATTAAAAGTAATAATGTGAAGGTCCTTCGTGAAATGTGAACTTAATAAATTTGGTTGGAAACAAAAGAATGTGTTAAGCATTGCCTAATGAAGTGAAATTAAAAAATTAAAGTAAACAAATGAATAATTAAGAAGCAGCGTTTCTAAGGCGCCTTTTTTATTACAATTTGTCAGATATCTTCATGAAGTCATTATAACCAATAAAGTCAAAGTAATTCATAAAGTAAGCTGCAAATAAAAAACATCAAACAAAAACCTAAATAACAATAAAGTCCAATAAGTAAAATTAATAAGAATTACACAATAAAATGAATCCAAAAACGGAACTTGCCAAAGCACAAAAGTTCTTGAAATGTAAAGCATTTCAGGAATCGAGACAGCTTCCTTTTGTGGCGAACACATGCGAAGACTCGATATACATACATTAAATCCTAAGATTCATACGTTAAACACCAATTCATAGCATTCTTCAAATATATAGATGATAATAATTCCTGGTCACCCTTATTTATCCATATCATGTAAATTAATGAGCGGGCAGAGATCATCAAGTGACAAATATATCTAGCCAAATTATCGATGTTCTCTGCCAACCCTGCAAAAGACACGACATTACAATATAATAATAATAATTATACATATTAGAAGGAAGAAAACGTTTGAGAGCTTTTAATTAGCTATAAATAAGTTCTAGCCTCATATCAATCTTCTTCCTGTGACAGACTATTAGAGCAAGACACTAACTCATAGTGTACAGAGCCGCGCCCACGGTACCAGCGTTGTCGGCGAATGTGAAAAAGTGTGACCTGTTCTTACACATATGAGATCGCTATATAAGACTTTGCAGGCCCACTTTGCTCTCATTTCGAATGACGCTTTGCCAAATACAATTCAAGTTCTTAAACACTTGGAGTGATATGTTTATGTAGTTTACTGTTTAAAGATAAGTACTAATCCAGTAACTCAGTCACCATGAAAGCGGTAAGTACCTCTTTATTTTATTTTTTTCATTTATAATTTAAGTATTAATTGAATTTTTCTCATGCAGAAATTACATTAATATTTCTAATTTTTTAATATTAGTATATTATTTACTTTTTTCCTTTTGAACTTTACTGAGAATAATTTGAACGGAAAGTCCGTTTCAAACTTTCAAATTCAAATGATTCAATTACAAAACCAGGAACTAATGATACAATCGTTTGTTGCACTAAAGCTGCCGTGTTCTCACGCATTTGAATAGGTATTGAAAATAGCAAATACCAAACCGAAGCTTGTAAATTAAATCTCGTGAAGGCGAAGGAGTACTAAGGGCAACACAGTCTCTTAGCTTTGTATTTACTTGACCCAATTAATTCTACCATGTCCGGCGATTTAACCAAGTTGCCTTAGATGTAAATCTAAATCTTATGTAAGCCTACTGCATATTTATGTGAATTCGTCCACAGATGTCCATAAAACGGCTTTACAAAAAATAATAATCTCGTCTATATCTATTGTTACAGGCAGTACTTGTAGCGGCGCTGTTGGCTGGCGTATCCGCGTATCATGATCCTGATCTCAACTACCATCTGAGTCAAGTTCAAAATGTGCAAGGATGTGGCGATTCTGGTTATTCATACCCTGCTCCAGCAGTACAGTTAACTACAAGCGGTGTTCAGGCTACCGCAGCTCCTTTGTACACACAAAGTACATCAGGACATTCTGGAGGATATTCAAGCAACGCAGGATACTCGCAAGGAGTCTTATTTCAGCCGTCGACAATTCAAGTGCAACCTGCAGTGACCTATCAATCACAGATCTCCAGTGGATCCTACGCTGCTCAAAATGAACAACACGGGTACGCAACATCTTCCGGCCTCTCTGCATCGGCACAAAGGACTGTTATACCCTCAGCAACCTACGCTCAAGCTCCCATAATAGCTAAAATAACCGCAGCGCCTTTACAAGCTAAATTCTCTTTAGCTCCAGCAAGAACTAGTTACGCTACTCAAAATTTGATCTCTCAGCAATCTTTATACTCAAGTGGATCCTACGCCAAGGCGTCTTTGAATTCCTATAACAATGTTCAAGCCAGTGGACCAGTTGTATCTCAAGTTTATGCTGCACCAACCTCCGGTTACGCAACATCATCAGCGCTTAGACAACAAAGCCCACAAGTGTTTTCTTCGGCTTACAGCTCAGAAAGTTCTGGATCCAACCAGTATACTCAATACTCTGGATCTGCAGCAGTTTCCGCTCCGGTCACCTCATTATACCGAGAGCCGGTGGTAGCCCAATACTCAGGGCCAGCTTTATCTTATGCGCCAGCTCCAGTGGTCGTGACTCACACGTCAGCTCCAGTAGTTGCGCAGTACTCAGCGCCAGCTTTAACACATTACTCAGCTCCGGCTGCACAGTATTCGACGTCTTCGGTATCTCATTACTCAGCACCAGCAGTCACCCAGCATTCTGTACCTGTTTACACTCAACATGCTGCACCAGCTGTAAGCCTACCTGTGCATTCAGCAGCAGTTGCTGTCGCTCCTGTGGCCCAAGTGTCGCAAGTAGCACATGTTGGACATGTCGCGACAGCGTCCCATGCTGTCAAAAACGTACACACAGAATTCTTGGAGAACTATGTAAGTGCAATTTTATTTTCGTCTTATTGAACAGATACATATTTCCGACGAGACCGTCTCGTTGGTCGAGCGGTTGCAAGCGCGACTGCCGATCAGGAAATCCTGGGTTCAAATCCCGCGTTTGGAACTATTGAATTTTTCTAATTTAGATTTTTTAATAGTGACTCAGAGTCTGGTCTGTGTCCGGTGTATGGCAATAGACTCACCACCCATTCCATGGGACATAAACGTAATGGATGAAACATGGGAGTGACCTACACTCCTCTGCCTACCTCTTCGGGGATTACAGGCGTGATGTTATGTTTATATATTTCCGACATTACAAAAGTTCTAAGGCTAAATAAATATGCCTTATATACGTTAAACTTTCAAAATATTAAAAAACACTATATCTATTATATCATAAAAATTTTATAGATACCGATAGATTTCAACATTCGAACTTGTAAATGGACAATTGCTCAGTGTTTGTATTTTATCACAGCTTACTTTTCGGGAAAATCGAGCGTTTCAAAGTACACACTTTTCCGCAAACAAGTAATATATAACCTAATAGAACTATAATAACATGCTTTAGGATACGTAAATACATTCTGGAAAATTCCTTTAATTTAACGATACGTAATTAAAACATTGGAGTTATAAATATTGATTTGTTTTTTTCATAGATATTTAAACAAAATCGCATATCTAATTAAAATCTACTGTGCTTACAATTACATTCCGTTATGCATTCCTCATGTTATATATAATTATTTTAATGTTTAGTTGGTAATTTTGTAACACTATCTCTAAATTCCAATGTAATTTTCTCGAAACAGACATAGTCGAAGTCATAGTCGAAGAAAATGGGTAAAATGATTAATATACGAACGTAAATGACTGTCATAGAACATGTGAAAGGACCCATTGGAACGCGTCCTATAGGCAACACGTGCATACGTGCCACCATTAATTACTTTAAATAAGCGTGTAATTATTATATCCAACAATATTTCCACACATGGCGGTTACCTCATGCGCGCAATTTGGTGACATAACAAAATTGATTAGTACCAAGCACTGATCGCGGACGAGTTCTGCTGTAGTCAATCTTGATTAGTCACCCTGTTTTATTGAAATCATAAAACGTTGTGAAACATCACATAATCAATGTTTACAAACGTTACATGAATTGGGTTCGCGCCTAAACTGTACTGTGAACACCTTGTAAGCGTTTAAGTCAGTTGCATAAATGTCGAAAACCGTTAACTCATTTCCTATTTAGCGGTTTCTGTGTTCTTACTTTGAATTTCGGTGAACTGGTAGTATGAAAATGTGAATATGCAAATGTATGCGCCTTTCCAGGTAGTGTGTAGACTATGGACTGAATAAAAACTGCACTAACCTGCAGCGAACTGCTGTTTTGCGTAATCTGAAACGCGCTTTTATATGACTCACCTTGTTTTTGTATCAATTTAACCACATTTACCTCTTTCAAAGCTCATTTGCGCAAACATTAACAAACGAAATACGCTCTTAAAGTGTTCTCGAAACATACATATCAATTTGTATGCTATATGCTAATAAAATTGACTACACCATCTATTTACATCTGTACCATCAAACCACTACCACCACAGATATTAATTTAGCCCTAGCTTATAACTTGAAGCTTATTATTGAACACTGCTCAAAGTATAAACTAGTAAGAAAGTATGAATTTCATATTAATCTTCTTATTATTGAGGAATACTACGACATTTGTAGAACTAATCGTAAACCTGTGATTTCTCCATCATTTTACAATTCCAATTTCGCGCACATCTTCAAACCTTACTCAATGATGATAATCACTTGTTCATTACTTACTCACGGTAATTTCTGCATGAAGAATATCAAATTGACTAGCTATTACATAAAAGCTATCAATTTACTTATACAAGACATCAAAGTCATCTATTTATCTAATGACTAATGTACTAACCGTCGGAAATATCTATGGACAACGCTGGAATGCGGTTCCCATCGCGCGTGCCCGTAGTCCACTACGGATTTAAAATAACTTATTTTTTTAAATCAAAGTATCATAATATATTAAGATTTAATTATCATTTTTGTCAACTGCTATCGACACCGAATTAACTCAAAGAAAAGGATTTTTAGTTTTTTAATTTTTTTTGCTCATCCTACAATCCATGACGTCAATTGTTCAGATCCGTAGATATTTGAGACTGGTTGTAATGTTAATTAATCTGTTATTAATCTGAGGCTACCAATAGCTTCGTATTACGTGTTAAGTGGCAAGTCATGACTCATAATTGTAATTATCTAAGGTAATTTAAATATCACTCGCTAACGGTGAAGGAAAACATCGCGAGGAAACCTGCACGCCTTAGAATTTACATAAAAAAAAGAAAATTCTAAGCTGTGTGAAGTCCGCCCACCCGCACTTGGCCAGCGTGGCGGACTACGGCCTTAACCCTCTCAATATGAGATGAGACCCATATTCCAACAGTGGAATGTTAATGGGTCGATTATTATTTTTTATTATTATTACATCATTGAGTTTTATACAATAGCCATTGGATGATTAAATTTTTTGATACTGCGACGCGATTTTAACTTCCAAATGGTCTGTAAAGTTAAGTAACGTCAGACACAGTTGGCATTTGTGGCGCTAGTGCCCAAATTTCATGATAGAATAAGCACTAGAACTTAGTTTTGTCGCTAGGTAACAATAATTGAATTTTATCTCATGTCTTAAAGTGACAAAAACGTCCGACCAATGCATTTTAAAATTAGCTGTCTCTCTTTATCAGTGTTGGAGCGGCATAGTGATATTCGCAGTTAGAAGAAAATCGTGTCCAACCGTGTGACTCTGTTTGTAACGGGAATGAGTGTGGAGGTTCTGGCTTGTTTATACCAGTTTTATTAGGAATAAGACCCCATGGATTTTATAGTTTGAAGCGATTTTGACGTAAGAATTTTACCAGAAATAAGTTTCAAGTGATACATTATTTCTACACGAAAAACTACAATTCCACCCGAAGGTAGCATCATATTTGTAGACTCGAACACTGCTGAGTACTGGAAACGATGTTAAGTATGAACATGTAACACACAACGCGTGAAATCAGCTTGAGACTTATGTAAAACCAAGTAAATTATTCTGCATGTGAAAGTGCTAATCACATAAAGTTACATTACCCGCCGGCTCATTTGATGCTCGAGTGTGATGTGTTATACGACAGATAGAAATGGTAATACATCAAGATAATGACATATTATTTAAACGTTAGATCATGTTTATAAAAACTGAATGATGTTTAAATTAATTGTGTATATACGTTCTAGCATAGAGTAATTCAATGAGTGAGTCAATTGTGAGTCAATTGTGTCCAATATCATCATCATTCCTTTTATCGTTCCACTGTTGGACAAAGGTATACCCTCAGAATGAAAATGGCAAATCCGTTTAGCCCATAGTCACCACGTAAGTTAAGTGAGAGAAACTTAAAGGTGGATCATTTTCACATGATGTATTCCGTCGCTTTCTGAGCTGCTCGGTTGCATTTGATCCTCGAACCTCTGGAGTGGAAGGCTACATTCTTAACCACACTAGAAACCTTTATCTTTATACTATACACTCATATATCGTAGCTTCCGTCACAGCTGGAAAGTCTCTAATTTTATTGTTCATTTATCACACCTTTTCCATTGAAGTACCAGCGATGGATTCTTAGACAAAGAGTTTCGTCACATACGTGCAATACAGCTGTAATCGTTTTTACACTGTACTGTCAGACGTATCGTAGGTATCACCTGCAACTGCGGGACGTCTGGAGCATACGCCACCACGATGTCACAGTGTAATTGCCGTACATAAACTCTGCTTAAAATATAGATTCGTCGTATAACAATTGCTTTTATAAATATTTGAAAAGTATTTGATGGCCTTGTTGGTCGAGTGGTTGCAGGCGCGACTGCCGATCGGGCAGTCCTGGGTTCTAATCCCAGGTCAGATACTGTTGGATGTTTCTAATTTAGAATTTCTAGTAATAACTCGAGCCTGGATCTGTGCCCGGTGTATGGCAATAGGCTCACCACTTATTCCATGGGACTTAAATGTAACTGGAACCGTACTTGGAAAATATTTCAATCGGTACGTACGTAACATCACGCCTGTAATCCCCGAAGGGGTAGGCAGAGGAGTGTAGTAGTACACTCCCACGTATTTCAGAAAGTATATACTGAAAATTCTTAACATTTTTCATGTTATTACGGTATGTTCTTATTACACGAATTATCTGTGTTGGACACGCAAACATTACGTGTAGGTACGTAGTATCTATCGATCCAACCATATGGTCGTGATATGATAGATCAGGACTGATTGCTCTATTAGCGCCTTCCCTGGCCCTGTGACCCACATACACTGACAAGGTCGTAGGGAGCGTTACATGATACATGAACATTGGTCCTGAGAGTATCGATACTTAACCTTCACAAAAGATTTTTTTAAGGTTCAAAATTCGATGACAGCGACCCAACCATTGTGGTTGGGTCGCTGTCATGAGGAGGCTGGATGTATTGCGACTCTTCTAATCTTTTGTTTAGTTTATGTTTTGTATTCATTATCATCTCTTTTTGTTTCACAATTGAACACGGGTCTGTTTCTAATGTCAATTTATCAAATTTTTTAACGCCCAATGCAAAAAGAGGGATGCTATTTCAATTCTCCTTGTAGCGAAAATATCATTGCTATCTTAAGTTCTTTTAGCCACATGAATATTCTATGCTGCAGAAGGATCTAGTTAAAACATAAATTCAAAGACCTTTTCTTTATAAAATTCCTTTTTGTTCTCATTTTATTTTTAAAGTTCAAATATGTTACAAAAGTGCGAAGAAAATCTGTATGACTTTTAACGTCTAAACTACAAAAATATAAAAGTGAGAAGCCGGTCAGTGTGGCACTTTAAGCCTGGCACGACCACAAGTACACTAGCACAATGAACATTGCATCTATTCTTACATTTATTCATGATTTTATAGCAGGGCCCTGTGACCTACAAAGCTGTCGCTGAGAAGGTCAGTAAAGCGTTAGGTAATGGACATTGACCTCCGGTGCATCACTTTCTTCGCCCTCTGGCGCCAGAACGGGTTCTGAACTGTACAAGAGGCTTACGACACACTCATTAAAACAGACTAAATAATCCTATGTCGCGATGCAAGCACCATATCTGAAGTCTAGTATTCTACTGTACGTGTTTTATTCATTCTTATTGTCTAATTAGGATCACATTTTAATTTCGGGCGCTTGGTAATTGGAGCATGCTTCTCCGCGAATGTTTATTGATATTCATCAGTTATGGTAAAAAATATACGTAAAAATGTAGTGGAATCTACTTACTTGTGTAAGTAAAAGGCTACGTTACTACGGTAATATTAACATGAAAAAATAAAATGCAGACTTGAACACTACAAATCTATCTAAGCAGCAGTTTTACTTAAATTTAAGTCGGACTTTTCTGTTGGGCTCTTACTGTGCTTCACCAAACGCTTCGCAAGCATATATGTACATATATGCGTGTTTCGTGCTAATTCATAGAAAGAGAAAAATACACAACTGTAGGTATATACGCGAGTTTTGTATATACATATACATATGTATTTAATAATTTATATACGAAAATAGGTTATTTTTCGTTTCTGTTATCAAGTAGGTACAACAACGAATCGATTGAGTTTAGGAAGATATTCGGGAGCATAAGAAATTAGCATAACTATTATAAAGGTCTTAGGAACAGCTGTACCAAGAGGTTATATGTTCAACTATTTATTAAAAATAAAGGTGTTAACTATATGACAATGCGGACATTAATGAATTCTCGCTTTATATGTTGTATGGTTTACATAGAACTAGCATACCTACTTGAGTGCCCTTTAATATGGGTAGTGACACGATATTTTTACTCAATGATGGAATAGATGTCACTATCGTCTTTTACAGGACTTTGCTGACAATTGGTTGAATTACCAGCAGTTTTTAATTATCGTCTAAATGTAAGTATTAGGTAGCCGCAACTCTTCACGCTTTAGCGGTCAGACAAGGAAATTGTACTTCCGCGGCGGGGAAAAACACTTGAAAGTTATAACAAGAGATTGTATCAGACAATGTGTGTTTGTAAATTATTGGCCTCTTGCTGTATATCTATGGTAGGTTTAGGTTTTTTAAACCTTCGGGAGGACTTCGTAAGATTCTTTTTAACTAAAATACGATTATAGATTTCGGAGTCTGAATTTGTATCCGGTGTAGGGGAATAGACTCACGCCCTTTGCCATTGGACGTATAACATAACAGGTGCACCGTGGGAGTTTTACACTTCTTTGCCAACCTATTCGGGTAAATATAGGTGTGATGATATGTTTTGTTCAGTTATAGTTAAGGCAGAGGAAAAATACGTTTTAAGACCTTTTGATTAGTATAAAAACAAACAACAAAATGCAGAAATTTATATGACTAAAATGTTTTTAGCCTAAACTATGCTAAGATTTTTATTTGTTATTTACATATTAAATTGGAACTCTTCGTGCATTTTTATCTTCTTACACTGCTAAAACAGTTCTTTTTATAGGATATTTACCATAGATTATAATTTTTTTTGTACTTACTGTAAACGAAATTATTAAATAAAATAAAACAATAAATAAAAAGCCACTGTTCTCGGCAGTATCTAATAGCACCTTACATTACGATTAGCCCAATTCACCGCGGATTGAGGTTGAACCTTGAATGTAGGAAGAAACTTTCACATGACTTTAAAAGGATACGATAACAAAATTCATTTCTTTAATCACTAAGAATACTTTACTGTCAACCTACATAGGTACTAAACGTACTTGCTAGGGAAGAAAGCTACACCGTAGGCCAAGCTCTTGCCACATAACGCAAGACTGTGGCCAACTGCTGGCCTATACTAAATAAAATCTCCCCAAAGTAACGTTGAAGTAGCATCTTCATTTTGTATCGAGTTTCGGCCTCAGCACAACAGTAGCGATTTATAGCAAGCAGTGAGGACAATAATTAATAATTTACTAGTGTCTCATGTATCTGCTTTAATTCGAAACTGTTAATGTAAGCGCGACTTGCCGCTGTGTCGCGGGTAAGTGGGTTAGTGTCGCGCCTCACGTGTGCGGCGTACACGTTTGTTGTCATTTGTGTTTAGGCACTTAGCGCGCCCAAGCGACACTGCATCGCTATTTTTAAAGTAGACCACATTTTTATTTATGCCATGCAAACGGTTAGAGGTAACATTATTATGTACACGATATATTTAATTTTATCGTCGTCATCAATTATTATTATACCAGACGATTGATTTTTATATAAATATAAATATATTGACCGTCTCGTTGATCGAGTGGCAGCAAGCGCGACTACCGATTCGGGGATCCTGAGTTCAAATAATGGATTTTTCTAATTTAGAATTTCTAGTCACTCGAAGTCTGGATCAGTGCTCGATGTATGGCAATAGGCTCACCACCTATTCCATGGGACGTAAATGTAACTGGTGAACCGTGGGAGTATACTACACTGCTCTGCCTACTCCTTCGGGGATTATAGGCGCGATGTTATGTTTTTATAAATATATTGACTACATACAGTAAAAGCGACATCTTAGTGTTTTGTTGTTCTTTTTCTATTTTGCGTTGCCTTTATAAAGACTGCATACTTCTGTAATTTTTCCGTATTAGTGCTAAGAATCAGCTCAGATCCATCATCAGCTAGACGAGTATAATTTCCTAATGTATATTACAATAAATTCGTGTACATTATATAATATCCTTAATTAAAAGCAATCCATGTGATGATGTTGATTTATTCCATTAATTTTAAAAATTATTTAAATCATAACATATCATTTACTGGAAAACAATGTTAATTGTAGCAAACGAAATTAAATCATATTCAATGTTCAAAATACATATGACCATTATGTAATAGGATAATTGTTTACTTTACATAATAGGAACAGTAAATACTCCTCTAAGAAGACTCCTTTAGTATTTGCGTGTAGGAGTCAGTTTAGTTAGTATGTTAGTGTTTGAGGAAGAAATAAAGAAGTGGGCCAAGTGTACGTTTATTTCCTGCAAGGGAGTGGCGATGCGCTGACGCGTGGCAACACTCATGAGGAAATACGACACGGCCTTTAGAAAGTCTACTTTGTTAGTTTCTATTTAATTACGTGCAATTCGTCCACGTTTAGCTTGTAGCTAGCCAGCTGCACGTCTCAATGGACTGATCGAAACCTTTTTGAGATAAACACCTACATGATATTCATGTTATACGGATATCCGCTCTCGTATTATAGATTTTCAGTTCATTATTAAAATATTTGCTGGTTTGATTTGGAAGAGATTTGAGTCGAAATCTCAATTTGAATTTTTAAGAATGAGAATCGGTTTTTGGAAACAATTTTTGTTGAAGCTTGTGTAAATAATAAAAATCTGTGTAATATTGTTACCCTGTGTAAGATATACTGTAAGAACATAGAACCTACATATATATAGTTTTTCTTTTGTTAACCTTTAACCCTCAAGCGCTTGACAAAAGTGCATTCGTGAGAAAGAAAAATTTGGCACGTCTCTGTAAAATTTAGCAAAGTGCTGTTTTTAAATAAATAACAGCTTAGGCACATTCTTGTTTGAGTGAGATTTGGAAACTTTTAAGGATTATAGCTGGTCCGAAGGTTGTCTGAAAATAGTTCCGCTACCTACACTAAAAAGTCAAGAACTGAATACAAAACCTCCAAGAAAAACGGTGAAGGAAAACATCGTGAGGAAACCTGCATGCCTTAGAATTAAAAAAGAAAAAAAAAAAAAAAAAGATTCTAAGGTGTGTGAAGTCCCAAACCCGC
>DWJK01004001.1:0-12462 GCA_018248815.1 Croniades pieria auraria
AGTGGCGTGCCATTGGAGAGGCCTATGTCCAGCAGTGGACGGGAGCAGGCTGATGATGATGATGATGATGATGATTGTTTTATTACTCTATTATCTTAGTAAGCAAGTGTTTGGTCGCAGACAAGAAGCGTAAATTCTTCCTGAGGAAACCGAACCGAGTATTCCCGGTAAAACCCTTTCGTCCTTGCCATGAACAATCCAGATAATATTTATTATTTAATACAAATGTTAGTGTTGTTGCCGAGGCCAACTGTACTAATGTCGCAGCTGAGCGCGAGGTACAAATACGTTACAAACACATGCATTATTTTTGTAACAACCACGTTCATTGCACGAGAGCAGACCTGAAACTTACTGGTTGCAACCGCACGCCATAATTGGTGGGAAATACAACTTGAAACCCACAATAATTACCTGCCGCGATATTTCGCTATACCATCAAAAAATAATGTTAAGGGTTGCCCTTCGAAACACCGAAAAGTATAAAAAATATCAGATAACCTCACAAATATATAGATTCAATTCAATACGATTGATCTGCTTTGATGACAAATAATTATATTCGACTACGAGGAAATATTGTATCAAAGTGAATATTCGTCGTTAGTGTCAATGCGACTAATGATATTTTCAACAAAGTTATTGTACTGCGCCGTCGGCATCAGTGTTCGAAGTAGATCTACTTTATGGGCGCGTCGAATGCGCACTAGGCGATATTATAATGTAGTCAAATAAATGGCATAAAGGGAATGTTAATAGCATCCGTATTTGGTGTATGAGGAACAGACTGTAACTGTGAATCATAACTGCGTAGGCCGCCGCACACGCGCCGGCGGCCGCGACCGCGCCGACACGTGCTCGCAAATTACATGTTAATAATTATTGTAATAAGGTATACATTTCTATGTACGATTACCACCGTAAGTCCGTATCGACTACAGGGCGGAGGTGGGAATTTCGTTATTAATAGTTTTTCTCACTCTAATAGGTTTCTCGAACCAAAACATGCTATCGATGTGGGACCGTCGGTTTTTATAATAGCTCATGCGCTCACGATTTAAACAATATCAGGGCTATTGTTGCTGTTATGGCGGTAAATGCCCCATTCTTTTAATAAGACGCCTAATATGATTTTGCTTATTTATGTTATAAAGCTATCATTTCATCGGGTTATACGAATTATTTGACGTGGTGCCAATAAAATCGTCAGTGGCGCCCGTCGTAGCGCACGCGTCTCAGGAACCACCCGACTATCGAACGACACTCGGCGGTAATGACTAATAATAATATTGCCTCTTTACTCCAGGGTTATGTTTGCGCGCATAACATATTAGTCATAAAGATATTGGACGATTCATACAAATATCTCTTTATGCGGTTACCGAGCCGCAGTCGGACAACTTCTGCAAACCGGCTGCCTGACAACCTGTAGCGCGATACGATGCGAATGTTGTGGACGCAGGTGCTGAGGAGGAGCACGCCTCACCCTCTGTCTTCTGCCTACCCTGTTACAATACGGCGTTATGATGGAATAATAAAAAATATTTTATTGATATAGACATTGTACTTAAAACAAATACAATGTCAGTTTATACCAATGAGTAGTCTATTTGTAAATGACTTACTCGTTATAGTTATGTAGGTGTATCTGTGCGGCAGTTAAAAGGGTACGGTTTGTCGGACCAAGTATTACATTAAAAAAAATTTGATATTCATGTATGCTTACTTTGCTGTTTAGGCTGTAGTACATATGTCACACGTACTACAATCGTCTTAGTCGACCCGACCCCACATAGGAGTGAATCGGAAATTAAGACATCATAGTGAGCTAGTGTGAGATAGGTCAGCATAGTGAGTGACGTGTGGTGGAGTGCAGCGGGCCCGACCGTAAGTTGGTACGTGCGGGTGGTTCCGCGCGGTGGGCTGCCCCACAGCGGACCGGCATCAGTTCAATTAATTTAAGCTAAGCTGGACGATTAGGCAGCCGAATAAACATGTTATTATGCAAAATAGTCCGCGCGCAATCCGCCCACTAGCTCCCGTAGCTATATTTTAATAAAGCGTATGTGTAATTAATTATTATATTACTAGTGATTTAAATTTAACGAATATAATTAATAAGTTGAAAGACATAGTTACATTATTAAGGAGTATTAACCATTGATTAGTTAGTTTAATTTAAGCATATATTATAGTTTAATTTAAACTTATGTTATATTATAGACTGCCTCGTTGGTCGAGTGGTTGAAGGGCGACTGCCGATCGGAAGGTTTTGGGTTCAAATCTCGGGTCGGGTACTACTGGATTTTTCTAATTTTGAATTTGTAGTAGTAGCTCGGAGTCTGGGCCTGGGCCCGGGGTATGACAATAGGCTCACCACCTATTCCATGGGACTTAACCGTAACTGGTGAAACGTGGGAGTGTACTTTATTTCTCTGTCTAACCCTTGGGGATTGTTGTTTATTTGCGAAACTGCACATTGAGGCACCCTATGTCTAATACTAAGCTTACCACATATATTATGCTTATTAGCAATAATACTGATAACTTTGTATCAACCTCGTCTATGTCGGTGTCTTACTAGTGATTAATTTGTACAACTATTTCCAACGACGAGCAAACATTCTTTTAAATACTAGATTCCCATAAAGTTGTACCGCTGCCGGCCCTAATTTATGGTTACAAAACAGCTCGTGTATAGGTGATACTGCTAACGTAATGCCGTAAGATTCATGCCAACGAACTGACACTTGTCACGTGCACAACGAATAGTAAAGGATTTCTGGACGTTGGCGAATTTAGGCGTATGCTGATATTATCATGAAAAATGATTAACGTAACTGTAAGTGAAAGCATTTAGTGACTGTCAATTTGTATGTGAAGAGCGTAACAAACTTGGGGCAGCGCTCGCACGCGTCGCGCGTGGAGGGTGGGGGTTAATATTTAGTGTGACCAGGACTACAGCAATCGGACTGTTAGTAGCATTAGTATAAAGTGCTCATAATTTCAGTAATATTTAGCACCCGCCCTTTTGGGAATTACGATTAAAAGAGGTGCTTCGTCGGACTGAGCTAGTCGACGGTGCCACGGACCTATCTACACCTATTTGTGACAAATTCAATACAGTTCTGATCTGTAACTATGATCGCACTACAGTGAAACTCATTCGTTATCGTCTGAATCATCTTCGAATTACAATGAGTGCGTTTGATTTAATGAGAGAAAGACAAATGACTAATCCTTACTAATATTATAAATGCGAAAGTAACTCTGTCTCTCAGCCTATCTGTTACGCTTTCACGTCTAAATCATTCAATCTATTTTAATGAAATTTGGTATAGATATAGACTTGATATTGGGAAAAGGCAAAGGCTACCTAAAAGGGATTGAAATAGGCGATGACAATTTGTATAGGAGTTCGTGATTATGGAAAATTAAAACCTAATAAGAAGTAAATAAATACTTGTAGCATTTTTGAAATGAGGTCTTACGTGGAAATGGAATACGAGATGAAACTTAACATGAAAGACCAAACAAATCTGTTTACTATGCGTCTACTTATAGAAAACATTGTAAAGATGCAGTTTTATCTGTCTGCGTCTGTTACCCATTTGTGGCCTAATCACTAGGTCGGTGGTGATGAAATTTTGTATAGAGATATTTTGAAGTCTGGGGGAGAACATAGGCTAGGTACTTTATTTTTCAATAAGAAACACCTATGGTGATGAAGTAAAGGTGGTAATACTACTTAAAATTGCATTAGCACGCCGAAACTACTGGTCTGATTGTGAAGACATTTTATATAATTCATTAATTGTCTTGTGATATCGACTTCCGAGCGAAGCCGCGGGCATAAGCCAGTATTAGATGAAGTAATTCAGTATGAAATACACTAATTAAATAACGTATTAATATTACCTTAAATGAATTAGTAAAATATTACTACGGACGAATCCGTAATATCAAATAATGCATTAAGTATTAAAATGTATTTACTGATGCACATCGAAAGACAAAGCCGAAGTACAGTACAGTGACTAGACATGACCTTCATTGAGTGTATGTATATACCTTATAATGAATAAAACAATTTGAATTTGAATTTGAATTTGAAAAAACGAGAACAAAAGATGAGAGGTTTAATTTCAATAACTCTACCAATCTTTAGACACCATGTTTGTCAACCCATGTTTGTTTTGTATTAAGTTCTATATTTATTGTTTTGTTCTGAGTTTATTTAAAACAAACAAGGATTCATATTAACTTTTATTCGAGGAATCTTTCAAGTGCTATTTAATTTAGGAGTTCAATTTGTTATTGGTTAAAAATAGCCGAATGTATCGTTAACTACGGAATAAGGCCTACGGAATGACTTAACCTCATTATACAACATCCGGCCGATTGATAACCGAAAACATCTCGATATATGACAGATATATTTAGACAACGGTATGCCATGACAAGCTCCGAGCTATACGGTTTATATTATTGGCAAAAACAGGCATGCGATAATAAACGGAATATCGGCAATAATAGAGGTGGGATTGGTTTGGAGGCTTGCTCGTTCATAATTTGCGTCGCTCGGTAAGTAACCTGGGCGCTGGTGGGGGACAATTTGACACTCTCCCGATAAGGCCTACCCGCTCGGTGAGGCTTTCTGCTGTAACGAGCTGAGTAAACAATTTCGCAACACTACTGCTGTACATGACACACATTGTCCATGTCAATTTATTGCAACGCTAACAAACACAAATATCCAAGAACCTATGCGTCGCGGAAAATGTAATAGTCACATATACAGCATTACATACGTTATAGCATTACCTAAGTAGTTACAATAATAAAATATAATTTTTTTTATTAATGCACAAACATTCCGCCACTGCATACATTTAAATATTCACGTCATTCAAACATTGGAGCGGTTAATTGCACGATTTACGACGCAGGGTTTTTCGTTTTTTTAATCTCACTCAGCATGTAAAATTCAATTAAAATAGCTTTACTTTAAAATTAACACAAACAGGGAAGTGAAACTCACGTAATATTTCATTAATAATGTTAAGTTAAAACATTAAACAACATCACGAGTTCTAATATGATGTCGACGACTATCACAGTGTAAACAATGATAACACACAATATCAGCCCCCGGTGTAACGAGCGTGGAAATCGATAAGGCGCGCGTCACTCCATTGAATAACAATTTATTTTAATTTGTAAAAGAGAAAATAACGAAGTAATTACAGCACTGGCACCAAAACACGGCAAAAAACTCACGGCACGTATGGTTAGCGAAAATATTGTTATCGTAAATAATCACCTCCGCCTTCGGGCAGCATGAGTGACATCCAAGTGGTGGAGCGGCGCAGCGAGCGGCAGTGCAGCGCTGCTGGCGAGGAGCTGCACGCGTTATCAGCGCAGAGGTCGGAGGCGAGTCGCGCGCGCTGCGCCCGCGCCCGTCTAATCTAAATACAGACAACGCGGCCCCGACCAAAATCGCTCGTATTGCTTTCGGTTTCCATACGGCCTAAATTTAGAGGCCGCTAGCTACAGAAATAAATGCGTTTTTACGTGTTTTTCACGAGTATTAGACGGGAATAGAGGGCGTTTTCGCGGAGGCCGGTGGCGTGCCAGCGCGCGGGAAACCCGAGATTCGTACCGTATTTGGCAGGCGGGCGCGCGGTCTCGGACGCTTTTGGATATTTAGTTTGGACGTGCTGCGCGGCTAATTCGAGCAGCTTCCGCCGAGCGCAGCGGGATGCGATACCTGCGTGCGCCTGCCTTATATGGGCATACGTTTACACTGAAACGCTTCATTGCGCGCGCTTCAGGAGCGGGCGGCGCGCGCCGCGAGCTGGCCGCACGCCTCTCTGCTGTAGCCACTAGTGATATAATATTGATAACTCAATGAATGAACAATAGTATACGCTGACCAATAGTTCTCTGAATAACGATAACCGTCGAAACATTTTCCTAGTTTCCCCTTACGATTCATTTTCCTATTCTTATAAGCATTTTCATAACGGGTTGCTTATAATTTTTAGCTCCATTAGTCACCTCCATTAGATATTTCTCGAAGGGTTAGTCAAAGGAGTGCAGTTACTACTCCCAAATTTCATTAGATATATTATAAGTCCCATAATAGGGGGTAAGCCTCCGAGCTTTTATTGAGAATTCGAAATTAGACAAACCCTTTAGTAATTTGCCTGATCTGGGGTCGAACCCAGGATCTCCTCGCTCTACAATCGCACTGACAACATCTCTTTACAAAAGAGGAAGAGAACATTATTTTCTTACGTGTAATATTACTATGTACTTTATTGTAATTGTCCGTATTCGTATATTGTTATTAGCGCATCTTTATATTGACCGTGTATGAAATAATGGCTGCTATAGTGACGTAGGCACTCGATTGTGGTAATCTCACACAGAACCATTTCCTAAGACCGCCGCACTACGCGCTCCAATTTGCATAACATTAAAGTCCCTTCGAGCCCACGTCTTTAAAAACACTTCTGTTAAAAAGCACCGATCTGTATTTCGCTCTTACATTAGAAGTACACATTTTTTAAATTATACTTATTTTGGCGCGTTAGGGAACAATGATGAGTGTACATTTTTTTGATGCGCGTGCACACCGTCACGAAAAACCGACACCATGAAATTAGCTTGTCAACATTTCAGTTTTTTTATGATATTTAAATAAAATGTATTTAACTAGATAATGCGTTATAACAAAACTTTCTTTTAATGTATTAAAAACCTTTTTCTATTATTAGCGTCGCTTTCTCTACAAACATAGGATAACACGAAGGATAAAATGTTTAGAAAACATATTATCTTGTTACGCCAAAGAAATATAACTTATTACGTGCGTACATAAGAAGTACACACAAACGTTTTTTTACTTTTCCGCCTGCATTCTCCAAAGGGGTAAGAAGAGAGGTGTCGCACACTTTCACGATTCATCGGGGATCAGCCTATTGTCGTATACCGGTGCCAAGTTCTGACTCCGAGCTACTATTAGGAATAGGTACAAAGCAGTCCCACGGTGTGCAGTTGCACTTATAATCAATCGACCAACGAGGCAGTTAAAAATACGCCCGTCTCAAAATATTACTATTCGTCGCATATTTCACAATAAGTTCGTTACGTATATGCATCTTCTGATGTATAGAACCATTTGTATATGAATTTTAATCAGACATGTTAATAATGGGTATTCTTTATTAAATACGTCTAGTATTGTATACACTGCCTCGTTGGTCGAGTACTTACTACTGAATGTTTCTAATTTAGAATTTCTAGTAGTGACTCGAAATCTGCATGTGTGCCTGATGTATGCCAATAGGCTCGCAGTCAGTCTCGGGGGGTCAACGGCTCCCCGGTGATCCCTCCCCGTCTAACTGACGGTGTTGTGGTCAGTGATCGTCACTCGCTGACCATCGATGCTAGATGGCATCGTTCAACCCCTCCAGTTCCCGCGGGAGCGGGCGGCCGTCAGGGGGACGAGCGTGCAAGGGCGCAAAGCCCCTGAGATGGGCATGAGGCCCATTGTCAGCTCGGTCGTACGTGCGCCTTGCCAACCGGGCCACAAACCTATCCAGGGGTGATCCACGAGCCTCGAGCAAATCGAACATCCGTCGGCGGCTGTACTGGTGCGAGCGTGTTCAATTGCACTGTCCACCTAAAGCCCGCTATAAATATTAATATTATATCCTAATATGGCTGGCCTGCCTGCTTACTGGACTCGTTGGTACCTTCTGAAAAGGTAGTTCGGAATTGCATAACATTATTAAATAATGAACTCAACAATAGCTACACTTGCACGAACATATTACTTTTATGAAAGACGTCGACAGTATTTTAAGTACGTTACCTAAATACAAGCTGAAGCTGCAACGCTGCCGGTTGAAACCGAGGAAAGTGTCACCCGACAGCGGGTGCGTAGGTAAAGCGCAATGAGTTAAGAATAACGAGTAGTTGCAGCGCCGTTAACAACTGAGCCTTGAAATTGTTCCTATACGGTAAATCAGCATAAGTCCGAAAACCTATACCACAATAGTGCTCCCACAGGCGAGCCGGACCCCAGGGCGTTACCACAGCGTAGGTATCTTATAATTATCATGGATATACCAAGATACTAACCACCTGCAGGCACTGAAGCACGTGATTGAATTACAACGGTAACAACCTCTCGAACTCGCCCACATCTATTACCACCTACTTTCGTCAAAACGTGAGATATGTTTTTACCTAGAATTCCAGTATTAATTCCCAAGTCCGTTATCTGTTTGAATGGCCAGGTCCAGGTCCAATGTTTAGTAACCCTGGAAACTGAGCAAACTTTTTGTGGGTTCCCACATAAAATAAACATTGTGTGATGAACAGGATAGGAACAGGATAGGATAAGAATATTTGTTAGGTATCTACGTTAAATTATATTCATAAATATATACATACATGTATTTATACATTTATCTACGTAGCTTTTCAACAGTCTGACTTATCATTAGCGAAGATCTATTAATTTGAGGATCAGATGGCCGTGTGTGAATATGTCCCAAGCTATTGCTATTATGCATTAGCACGGGTCGAAAACTAACATAATTGAAGCGAGAACCATTACGCAACAGTAAGGTAAATAAAAAGGCCGAATTCCTTGCCTTTCACCGGCGAGCGGCGGCGAGCGGCGGCGAGCGGCGGCGGGCGTGGCGGCTAAGCAGCACACCCCGCGCGCTGTTCCTTCACACAATAATAGACTTCACAAATTTGTTCCGCACGTAATTAGATGTACTACACTAGTTATAACAGGACACTTTATCTACTCCTTTTATACATAAGTACATAATTATATATACGCATAGTAAAGTAAGAAAGGGTATTGCCGGTCATCTAAGCAACATCAAAAAGGAATTATTGACAAATCAATATTTTATTAAAAAACTATTAGGTAAACATAACTGCAACTATTATTATAGGATAATCACATACAATGATATCAATAGTCATAAAGAATATGGCACAATAAACTTTTATAATAAAGTGTCTTTAACCGCCATTGCCCGACGTGGAAGATAATGCTGGTCAGCAGGATGACAATACTGGTCACGCTTTTAGCGACACAAATCACATACGTAATCTTCGGGTGATTCACTTCCGAGCATTCAGCATGAGCCTGAAGCCGACAATGAACATAGTATCTGTACGAAAAGTCATTGTTCTGGCCATAATCGTTGTATAGAATACACTAATTTTTCTGAAGATCTTCGATATTGGTGTCATTATCGTCATAATGTACGTACTCTTACATTATGTAAATTTCGAAGTCCGACGAACTTTCAATATTATTATACTTTCTTGGACAACTCTCTTTTGCACCTTTTTTATAGAAACTTTGCCTGATCTTTTCATTGCTGCCTTTTTTCTTGAATTTCTTTTGACTCCTTCTTTATTTTCTATCTTATTTTTTATTTTTGCTCTTCTCTCTTCTTTTAAGGCTTCTCTATTAGGAGGGCTAGTGAGGACGTTTGCTTGCTGTTTTCAAGAGGCTTCCAGAAGTTTCTTATGATTTGCGAGTGTTTTTGGAACTGATAAAAGATCTTTGGCGGTTACGCTTAAAGTTGTGGGAACGGAATGATCCATTACTGATTGTAAATCTTGGCAAGATGTCGGAGTAGCTGTTGGGATGTAATAGTTGAGAAACGATGGTGAATCCGCTGCTTATATGTTGTGTTCTGTATAACTTTGTGCGGAGTTTTATTGTCTATGTCGCGTCTCTCTTCTATCGATACCGCCAATTCAATGCTATTCAAGACTTAAGCAGCCAAAAAGTCTTCTTCGGTAAATTTGTTTGGATTCAAGGAGTATATGCCTTCATCAATCCGATCCTGAATCAAGCAAAATTCAAGCGAATCCTGCTTCAGTCTTTGGAATAGTGGTAATATTTTGGAAAGCTTTTCTGAAAAGCGAAACAATATCGTTTTGAGTGATCTTTCGCTCAAATTCTGTTTTCATCAAAAGATTACACTCCTGATTGTAGGCAGCTTTAAAAGGACGATAAATCAAATCAAATCAAATCAAACCATTTATTGCATCGTGCGTAAAGGACAACATGAGCCCCGCAGGGGCGCGGCAAATTACAAAGCACACAAACAAATTACAATGACAAAAGTATATATAAAAATAGAAGAAATAAAAATAAAAAATATTTAAACAATAATTTTAAGGAAAAAAGGCAAAAAGAGGTTTAATTTATGAGTAATTAATTGTTTAAAAATTCACTTAGAGAGTAATAACATTTTGATATCAAAAAAGTTTTTAATTTTTTTATAAATTGTATGGTTATTTCCTCGGACTGTATTTCTTTTGGTAATTTATTAATTTATTATTTTGATGCACATGGAATAGAGGCCGTCTCGAAACATAGTCAAGTTGGATTTCGGCGATGCAAAATCGTTTTTTTGCTTATTGTGGAGGCGTTGACTGTATTTGTGGACACCTTTAGCTAAGTTAAAAAATGTAGGGTATTTTTTTGTGAATTTGCATATTTCCAAAATATATATACAAGTGACAGTCATAATATTAAAGTCTTTAAAATACTTTCGACAGGTTTCTCTCGAGTTAATATTTGCAATTATTCTAATGCATTTCTTTTGTAAAATGAAAATTTTGCCAACATCGACGCTATTTCCCCATAGCAATATTCCATACTGCAGCCAGGCGTGGGCGTAGGCATATTTTGCACTAATTGCTGTTTTAGTGTCTGTTGTCTTTTTTAACTCATAGAGTGCATAAGTAAACCCTGCTAGTTTATTTGATATCGTTTGGATATCAGCTTTCCAATTTAAGTTGGTGTCGATATGTAATCCTACTATTCTAACATTGTCCACAGAGTCAAATTTTATGTTGTCCATAAAGTAATTTATGTCTAGCGGTGTTTTTTGATAGGGTCGGGATTGTACTATTTTAGTTCTATTAAAATTTACTTCCAGGTCATGGTCGCTCAGCCAGGAGTTTACATTTTTTAAAATTGTATTTAAAGTTGAAAAAGCTAGGGATAGATATGTCGTCGGCGAATAGGACGCATGGAGTATTTACAGTTTTTGGTAGGAAATAGGTAAATGGAAACGTTCAAAGGCTGAATTCTATGTGATCCATGTGGTGGTAATTATAGCATTACTATGTTGTTAGTTTTACAGAACTTATAAGCTCTCAGTGAGATATGACTGTAGTGATAATCTAGGATAAGCATTATGGGTTCGTTCTCTGACGGTTTTGTAAAATTAGCGAAATGTTTTAATCAGTCCACAAACAACTCATCACTTATCCACCCATTCATTGTGCACCGACATATAGCGCCACGTATACCATCGTTTTTTAATGCTGGTGAATGTCTCTGCACTTACTGCACACACAGCCGTTACATTTTTCCCTCTTTCACCACATGTTATAGAGCCCACATGGTTATGCGCTTTCTCAGTTACAATTTTACCTAGGCCTTGAACTGAGGAGATTCCAGTTTCATCCACATTATAGATATTTCTTGATAGAAACTTATATTTTTCCATTAACTCCCCAAGCAGCTTAAAAAAGAAACCAATTTTATCCTTGGTAAAAGCAGTTGCTCGACTCAAGCTCGTGCACTCGGCTTTACTGTTAGAAAAATTTTTTCTTTACATAAAACTCATTAGCCAATCTTTTCTAGCCATGCCAAAATTTTCGTTATAGTTGTGCGTCAAATTATTTATAACAGCATATTCGTAAGTCGTCTTTCTTATTTGAATTGAAATGCAGCCGTAAAATATCTTACCAAGAAATTTTACTTCTTTTGCCATTTCTGCTTCCTGTTCCTTTGTGAATTCTGGATTTCTTCCTAAAATCGGTGATTCTGAGTTCTTTCTTTTCAATCGTACTTGGAGGGTTGAAAATGGGATACCAGTAGAACGCGCTTTTCTCTTATTGATATCCACTCACCGACAAGTGTGAATGCCCTGATGATATCATCTTGGCTCTAATTCACCTTCAATCCTTGGTTCCTGTTCCGAGGTATTCTAAACAGAAAATAATATTTTATATACTTTTGTATATAAAATATTATTTTCTGTTCTCGTGTCACAATGTTAGTGACCGTACTCCTCCGAAACGGCTAGACCGATTACTTATGAAATTTTATTTGCATAATCAGGAGGTCTGAGAATCGGCTACTATCTATTTTTCATATCCATTTCATATCTATTGTCCACCCTTAACATTTTATTTTTAAATTTTAGACAAATTTTTATTTTTTTATTATTTTATAATGTGGCTTTAAAAAATACATATAACCCTAAATTTTTATCCTTCTATCATCAACTCTTATTTTTTAATAACGATGTAAGCGTCGCCATACAGTCGATATTGCAACTTTAAAGTTGAAAACTTCCTCTCTCAGTGGTCGATATCTGATCAATTATCAAT
>DWJK01004002.1:0-12461 GCA_018248815.1 Croniades pieria auraria
GTGCCCGGTGCATGGCAATAGGCTCACCACCTATTCCATAGTGGGACGTAAACGTAACTGGTAAAACGTGGGAGTGTCCTACACTCCTCTGCCTACCTCTTCGGGGATAACAGGCGTGATGTTACGTTTTACTAAATTCATACTTGAGTTGAACTTGGTATAGAAAATTAGGATAATGTACGAAGGACAATTAAAAATTAAAACTCCATAAACTCTTTTAGAGACTTCTAATTCTGTTTACCACGACAATGTTCAGAATAAAAATATTGCCATCTGTATTAAGCATTGACAGGTGAAGAGAAAGGAAGAAGGAAGTTAGAGACGGGGGAACATAGAAACAACCTGCCTTTCCAGGATTCTATTAGAGATTTAACACTTACGTACCAAAACCCTTCTCTCTAGGAAAAACATGTAGATTGTTCTCTGTAGGAAATCACTGGTGATTCATAAGTGATTTAATGGCAATATTTGTTTTCAGTATCGCGACAATGAAATAGATTTGCAGAACAGGGGACCCCATTCATTCGGAGATGGGTATGCGTTCGCCTTTAAAGGATAGATGTTAAGGAAGAGAAGAGAGAAGGAAGAAGAACGAAATATAATGTTTTGGATAAGACTGCTCGCAAGATTTCCATATTTTGATTTTATTAGTGATTTTAGTATTTCGTTGATTTAAATTTCATTATAATTTGATTTTCGAAGCGCTTAATACAGTGTCTCCACATTTCTTTTAAAACAGTGTTGCTGCTATTAAAAATGAATTATGATTAAAGAAGGCAAAGACAAATACTAACCATTTCCTCTTTATAAAAGAGGAAATGGTTAGGATTTGTCAAGTAAATGTGTTTTTGTATTTTATCATAGATATGTTTGAAGGAATTTAGAAAAGGGGACTCATCATCTCACTCCTTTAAATCGGATTCAAAGCGCCCCCAATATTTTATGGCAACAAACAATAAAAAATGTCATAGGATTGATATATCTCAAATATGGCAACAATCGTGGAAATTTCTTTCTGTGGTTATATACAGAACATACAAATGACTTCACTGAACATATAGTTTGCGTTTAGTTGACATATCTAAACTATTATACTTACGCTTCGGTTTCTTGCTGTCATGTTCTCAAACGAAATGATGTACGAAAATTCAATTATTGGTATATAAATAAGTATATTTAATTACAATAATTGTTAAAACAATCGGCTTTATCAAAATAATGATAAAATTAATGTGTTAATGATAAATTTATGTATTACTGGTATCCATGTAATTGTATACTTAATAGTAATTATCATTTCTGTAATATAGATAACGATAATAATTGGTACATTTTGATCGCTTTTTTATCTGTGGAGAGTGAAATGTGATTTTTGGTATATCTACGTGTGTAAATATAATAAAATACACCGTTTAATTATCTGTGTTTTCTCTAATTAACTGAGTTTTATATCTACTGGAGCGTGTTGTACCTACTGTGGGTAGCGGCACAATTTTCTCACTCAACGAGCGACAGCTCGCTCGCCAGTTGGCAGCACTGGCGCCTAGGTGGTGTACATTTTCACAACATTACTGACATGTTGAATAGAATAATAAATGAAACAGCCATAATAGTTCATATACCCACATTTTATTAAATTAATAATACAATAAATTGTCGACAATGTAATAATAACACAATACAATAAGAAGCTTTTCTTGTATTCTTTAGTTAGTTGATAAAGTGATTTCATCTCTTACAAAGACAATTATGGTAAAAAAAATCGATTTTCACAAATATCTATATATAAAGTGCACTGGCATATTTGAAAATTCAAGTTGATAGTACATAAATGTAGTTAATGACAAGCGTAATTGAAAGAATAGTACAGTTTAATTAAAATTAGCGGTAACAAAAGGTTTAAATTAACAAATCGATGAGACGAATATAAGGTAAATTAAAAAAAGTTTCATAGATATATAATGTGTTAGTGGCGAAACATCAATGTCACAAGACTGTGCGTTTTGGCGCCAATTTTACATTTTATTTCATTGAAACAGCTGGTAAAAAATTGAAACGAATAAACACTCTTTAAATAAGACTAGCTTTTTATTTCATTGTACTTGTATGAATAATTCAGGTCACTGAGATAACGATAGTTAAGTGACAAGTCAATAAATTTAAAATTTTATCAACAACAAAAAATATTTAACTAAATGACATACAGCCTATATTTAAAGATCTATAACATCAAAAGCTTTAAAATATCACTAAAACTATCACATTTATATATTTTTTAAACTTTTATACCATTCAATATTAAGAGGAAAAGTCCACTACTTATTAAAATATAATACTCTTAATTATAACATTAACAATATATTAAATATTGTTTTAAAACTATTTATTACTAAGATACACTTCAGCTCGGAGCCGTATTTTTTAATAATAATATTTTATTACGATTAATAAATCTAGAAAAAACAAGCGTCTCTATAATACGTTGAATATAATTCAGAGTAACGTTTAACATTCTGAATATTCGAATGAAAATAAATATTTGAAATACGTTAGCTAAATTTTTTTTTCGTTTTTAATGTTAGAAATAATCTGATAATATTCCATCATTCAGACAATCAAACGTTTTTTTCTATCTTTATTGTATAGTACAGACAAAAGGACCCAAACCCAGCTATGGTGTTATTCACAATTGTTAGTTTCCATTTCAAAAATTACTTTTACACGTACGTAAATAAGAAAATTGGCGCGTCTTTCGTCAAATACTCATAACTATACTTAATAAGTACTAATGTAAGTGAGAGATAACAATATTCCTACCAGCTACGTTTAAATGGAGTTATATAGCGAATCTATAATGTACAGCGCCGTTTTCGCTGAACGTGTTCTAGTATTTGAAAAAAGAACACGTCAAGAATTACTTGAAACATTTGAAGAAGATCATTTTCAGCACTCAAATATACTATTTGGAAAGTTAATGTTTAATTTCTTAGTTTTTTTACTGATTCTGTTCTGTTTCACACCTGTTAATGAACAATAGTAATTAAAAATATATCCTTAACATACCAAAGCGCTGTCATGCTTGAGATACTCTATGGGTCACTTTTGGCAACATGACCGTACCCAACAATACAGAACTTAGCATGTTAACTTTCCAAAATTGTTATCAGGCCTTTTATTTTAAATTATTAGGGAAATTGTAACTCCTTTTCAGGCACCATTATCGCTCGAGTAGTGACATTATTCAAGCAACCGTTAATCAAAAAGAGACTAAAATAGCGATAACTTCGTTGAGAAAAATGTACATAAGGTTTAAAATTTAAGCGCTTATGGAATAGTTCTAAACTACATTAAAGCGTACAAAGCACTTACTTAGCGCTTAATTTCAAAACTACGAAAGCCGAATGATAAAATATATCGCTTTGACGACACTTTTTCTACCTAATGCTGGAAGTATTCGTGATTATTGTCTCTGCTACTCACTACCGCGTCACAGAGGTATACACACGATTGGCCCATCAACATAGAAACTGAAATATTTCAAAGTTCTGATTGAATCGTTTAATTTTATTTACTAATTTTCCTCATACATGTTGCTCATTTGCGACTAGAGTGTAATATCTTAAAAACACTATCTTTCAGAAAACAGTTCAGAAAGTTCGAAATCGTAATTATTCTATAATTATTATATTAGTTATGTATATATCATAGAAAAGTCTGTAAGTCATATAATATTAAACTGCTAGACGCAAATGAGCGATACGTTAAATGATGATTAAAAGTGTTCCAGCCTGTTCCAAGTACATCTTTGAGTTGCCATAGTGACGGAATCATCAAGCTAAATTACGATTATTTGTAAAAATATTGATGAAAAAAAGGCTATGGAAGGAAAGAGTGTGATATAGAGAGACACAGTACATTTACATTTGATTGGTTGAGTGTTGCCAGTCGTCAAGTTTCGAAAGATTGCAATTATTTATTATGTCACAATATATTGAAATATATTGCTCGTACTTAAAAAAAGCTTTCCAAATTTTTGATCAATATTATAAGCAAATTGTTTTAAAGTAAAATATTAGTATATTATCTTACTTCAAATACACTTGGATTAACATAAACGTTAAACATAAGTTTCGTTTCAAATTTGATATCGATATTTTACTAGAGATCAATACAATGATGTATCGAGACATCCATCTTTTATAAATGATGACGCTCATCAGCCATATACAATATATCAATTTGGCGGGAAACAAACATTCGGAATTACATGTGAATGTCAACATATATTTCTTTAGTTCATGAGCTCCGACCAATCGTTAGTAACTCACCATTTCTCTCATACATTTCCATACAGATATAATAGGAAATTTCATCCGTGTAGTTCTTAACGATTTACGCAGCCATACGCAAATTGAAAAGAACTGTGACTACATAGATTGAGGTTATGTGTCATTTGTCATTTACCCCGCCTTTTTAAGTTTTTTTTTAAGTGCGAACCATAAGTGCTGTGACCATAACTATTTAAGAGCCGCTGGCGACCATATATTAGTTGGTAACCGTATTGGTTCGAGTATTACCGTTTCGGACGGCAGAAATATTTTAAAAGCTGTATATTTAATATCTTATTAGACACGAACGGTAAATTTGCTATTACTTTGTTAACGTCAAGAGAAAGATGAGTCGCTTGGGTTTCATCTCTGTGACATTTTAATTACACGATATCTAAAACAACTACGTTTAAATCCTTGAAGCCAAGTATATGTATATATTTTCTAATGTTTCTACAAATTACCTAAATACTTTATGTCTAATGTAAACACGACTAATTTTAGAATCTACTAAGAGTTATTTAAGACATTAAACACTTAAAAGTCAAACTTTTTATTGCTACTAAGAGTACGTTGAAGAAATGTATACAATTAAAAATTATGTATATTTGACGAAAGATTTTTTCCATTCAACCAATAATTAATAATCGTAGCTTTAATAATACATATATATATGTCTTACAGAATAGTTGACATAAATATATCTTTTTATACTACATATATAGAATCAGCATTCACTATTATGGTTTTAGATATATTTTTAATTAGAGCAAAAATAAAATAAAAGCTTTCAGTAACGATTACAAGATATATATTTATCATTGTCATAAATTATTCAATGTTTATTTTTAAATGTCATGTAAACTTGGTCCATGTTACCGAAATAAAATGGCGTCAATGCCTTTTCGAAGTTTTTTGTTTCTGTTTTTTTTTGTTTAAAAAGCTGCTTTTACAGAATTGTATCTTTAAACAGTGAAAACGAATATTCGATTGAGACAGATTTAATTAAAATTATAGATGATATTGTAATATTATATCTTATTTTTTGGTTAAAAAACAATTTAACAAATATTGTGTAAATATTTTGCGATTGGTCTTGAATATAGTTCTCGATGACCAAAAAATGATTTTTTAATATTAAGAGTGCTCAAATAACATGTGATTTATGTTTCTTTTAAATATAATTAAAATTATTGTCCTTTCGGTATTATAAAATGTGACCGTATACAAGTTTAGTATTATCAAAATCCATTTCATATCGTCATAAAATATTCTTTAACATTCTCAATATTATTTTATTTAGAAAGAGCGCGAAAGAATATCTTCAAATGTCGTCTACTTAAAGAAGTTATTTCCAGCTATAAAAGGTTTAAATAAAATTGTTTTTAAATAGAATTATACATTCAAAGGCATTATAATAAAAATATATATAGTTATCTATGGATACTTCAAACAGAAAGTATTTTAAGAACTTCATCTTATAAAGATCTGACGACTAAACAATTACAGATTTAATTACAGGTTAAATTACATTTAAAAAGAATTTACGCACAAATTTTATATCCGTTAAAAGCTTGTACATCATTATAAAGGCAATACATTTCAAAAAATGTCCCTTTTTATTGCCTTTGGAGTTTTTAAAAACGTCGTTATATTGTCTATGTCACGTAAAATGAATTTTATGAGTCATGTATATACAACAGCGAATACAGGGAGATATTTGCTAAAAAACATAATAAGTCAATGATTATTATAAGGAAAACCATATTTTTATTAAGCATATGAAATATTTTCTTATGAATGCGTCTAAAAAAGCTATGAAAGGAGACATATTTTATTTTATGTCCACAGAACGATCTTATGATAATAAAATTGTGATATTTAATATTACAACAAAGTATCTGACATTGTTCGTGAAAAAATTGAGGAATTCCCAAATCTTGAGAATCTTTTCGGGGAAGACACGTCTATAGTATTAATATATACGTCAATGTCACAAGATGTCACAAAACGGTTATGTAATTTATGATCATAAATTATGGCTTTGACATTTGTATTAAAAGCGTATCTTATTTTTCTGATAATGTTTTAATAAAATGTTATTCGTGAATGTAACGTGAGTGAAGTTTTGAAAAATTGGTCAGAATTTTTGGTATATATAATATATGTATATATAATATGTACGTGTGTGTGTTTTTTAAGAATATATAGATACCCAGACACACGATGTTCTACATTTCACATCGTACATATATGAAATACGTCTACAGTATAGTAATAAGTGTATATATTTAAATGTGGTATATAAATAGATTATTAAATTTAACACATCCATATAAATAAGACATTTTTTCCTACATTTTTTTTAATATCGTAGAAAATCGTAGCTGTCTTTGATTAAGGCTAGTAGTATATGTTTTTATGCCAACTTCATCTTTTTCTGTTATATCAAACAAACATTTTCGTTACTAGAAAGAAAGCCACAATTTTCAACCATAGTACATTTTTCAATTTTCATTTTTTTAGTCCTTTTTTCTTTGATATGATTAAATCTATTAGCAAAAATACAGCGAAACAGCTATATTTAATGATATTCAAAGATTATATATTTTAAATTTAATCTATTCATTTTCCTTATCCTGGCATAGTGACAATTCCTGTGCTGTTTGTTGGAATGTTAAAAATCGGGCGGGTTTAAGATGGCGGCGATAAAATGGCGGGCTTATTCGTCTTCTTCGTTTTGATAGCTCACGTAGCGAACTGATGATTTTTCGCTTATAATCAAACTCTGGAAAATTATTAATAAACAATTTCACCGACAAAACGATTTAAACTTAGCAAGGTAAAATTGTGAAGGTATATATTTTTCCATCAAGTATTTTAAATTGATTTTTGTTACTTCAAGTATTTCCTAATCAAATGATTTTCAATAGAACATTTTCCAAATCAATATTTGTCAATTAATTCTTTTCTTATCGTCTTTTCCCCATCCACTTACCTGCTTCTCATCTCTCGCTGGTGGCGACCGCAGCAGCAGCAGGAAGGGAGCGTAAGCGAAGTTGAGCATCGCTATCAATACCAGCATCCATTCAAAGCCGATGCTGTTCACCAGCGTACCAGAGAACGCCGGGCCTGGATGTGGAAGGAGTATATCATTTAAGCTCGATTCTTACTAAAGAGAGACCCGTTCTAATATATTCTTTTGCCTTCATAGCATGTTGAGTTCTATCTCCATCAATGAAATGAAATGAAAATGTGAGGACAAAATGTAACTGCATTGTCAATGTTCTGATCATGGAAATTGGCAATGCAGTTATACATTTTCTATACGCAAATTGCCTTAGTTGTAATTGAGTCACAGATTAATCCTATAACTTGTAGAAATTATCTAGGCACCTAGCTGTGACGTGACAATGAGCTACTGACGCGTCGCAGGAGAGAGCGGGGGGCGTTGTAGGGGGAATGTATAGAGATATTTGCCACTCGGTGCTCTCTGTTCGCTTCCTAAGGGACAGGGCGTAATAAAAAATAGTCGTTATTATTAAAGTAAAGCGAACTCACCCACAGCATAGCCAAGACAGAACGCAGTATCGCCAATAGCGTAAACGGAACCATAGACCGCTGCGTGGCGGATGTCGACCAGGAAGCCCAGCTCCGGCATCATGGAGGAGTCCACCATACCGATCGCAAAGCCGAGTCCAGCGTTGGGAATGATCAGGTGTTCTGGTTTCCGTGCCATTGGGATCTATAGGAATAACAGAAATGTGGCGATAGGCTTACCTATTCCATTGGACGTAAACGTAACTGGTGAAATGTGGAAATGTACTACACATCTGTCTACCCCTTCGGGGATTACAGGCGTGTTGTTCCGTACATATATACATATACGAGTAAATATATACTTATACATATAGATATTTGGCACTCGATGCTCTCTACCTACCCCATAACACCTGACGTGATGGTATAATAATATATGGATACCTTTTTCTTACACCCAAACACCGTTAAAAAAATTGTGCCAATTACAAGAATATTGTCTTGGTCGGGATTGGAATCCACTACCATGGCTCAGCAATCAGGGATGTAAGCCATTAAACAAACGAACCAATCAATAATATTGAAAACCAAAAAATTGTTACACATCACAAAAATATTACTCACGTCAGCCCTGTAAGGAAAAAATATTTGCCATTCTGTGCTCTCTGCGTACCCTGTACAGAACTGGTGTGATGATGTAATAAGAACACACTCACCAGTATAAAACACAGGCCAATGATGACGAGGCCTGAACACGCAGCGAGCCAGCGCCCCATTTTGTGGCCGAGAGGTCCGAAGAGATTTGTGCCTGGAAAACATACTCACTAATTAGATAGAAAGCCTAATTATGACTAGAGATAAATCTTCCCTTTTATCTTGGAAGTATCGTTAATAACTAAAAATCATATTTTAAAAGTTTGACGATTTATTTAACAATTTAACTCAGTAACAATTAGGACTGGGTTGAATATCGCTTGCTGTAACGGTGAAGGAAAACTTGAGGAAACGTGCACACCTTAAAGTTGTCCATAATATTCTCTCTTTGGCGTGTGAAATCTGTTAACCCGCATTCAGCCAGCAGGCAGGCAGACTATAGCCTTAACCCTCTCATTATGAAAGGAGACCCGTGTTCCAATAGTGCCATGAGAAAAGGATCGAGAGAGACAAACAGACAAGAATTGCTCAATGAGAAGTATTATACAAATACTCACCAATCAGATAGCAGATGCTGGCAGGCAGGAAGGCGACTCCTTGCTGCCAGCGCCGGGCTTCCATGGTATCAGCCATCCAGATAGGCAAACTTGGTTCCAATGTCGCTATGCCCACGTTTGCAAACGTAATCGCACCTGGAATTAAAGATTTAGTTAGCAATAGGCTCGCGTTTGGCGAAAATCTCACCTGGAAGGCGAGATGTATTCTAGAATGTAGCACGCTCTCCTGGACAGTGCCTATTCACACTTGTCTTGAACAATTCGAGGTCATACGAATCGGGAAAGATATACGCTGGTAGAGAGTTCAGCTCAAGTCCATGGGGATTATTGGCCAAAAACCTTTCAGTGCAGGCCAATTTCAGTGGACTTGGACAGGCTGATGATGATGGTAATGTAATCACATTTCGATTGGTTGTCAGCCTTTGAACATAACACTTTTAAAAATAGACTATCTTCTTTTTAACACCTATTTAAAGCAACTTCGGAAGGAAAAGATGCCCGATTCTTAATTTTTATTATAAAGTAAAAAAAAATCATATCAATTTCATGCACTCATGTTTTAAAAATAAGGTCATATTTACCAGCAGCAACGAGGATGTAAGGATCGGTGACCAGAGCCCGAAGAGACGGCGGCTCCGACTCCTGCCGCACCACACCCGGTTGCAGGATCATCAGTTGCAGCACTGCGATCATTCAATTATTATGATTTCAAGCTATGTAAACAGTTTTCTGAAAGATAGTGTTTTTGAGATATTACACTCTAGTGGTAAATGAGCAATATTCTAATAGTAATGAAGATAGCTTACATCCATCGCCTAGAGCCAGAGCCGACAGCATGAGGAAGGGCGCCGTTTTGCCCACGAACTCGTACATCAGCCCACCGAAGGGCGGGCCAATGAGGACGCCCAGCGCCAGTCCACCCAAAGCTATACCCATTGCATTACCTCGTTCCTGAAAATTATATTAAGTACACTGAAAATATTGCTTGCGACAGTAATCTCTTCAGATACGTTTGCGGTAGCCTCGGGGTACGTGACATCGTCGATAAGCTACAGGAGAGCCGGCTGAGGCGGTACGGACACGTAAAGAGATCTCCTGGCTACATCGGGAATGTCGCTATGGATCTGAACATTGCTGGGTCCAAAAATAAATGAAGACCGAAGACGAGATGGGCAGATACCATAGCGAAAGACATGACCGCCTGCAAAGTTTCCGCGAACAACGTGTCCAATCGCGCGAGGTGGAGAGAGACGATACGGAAGGCAGACCCCACAATCAGATAGGAGTAATAATACTTAGGAGAGAGAGACCCAGAGACAGAACAAATACATCATGCAAGTATTTATTCTGGGCAGGAACCAACCCACGACATCATGCGCATCAGTCAAGTGCACTAACCACTGCATCAAGGGACAGTCGATATTGTTATTCAAGCCATCACCTATTTGTAACCTATGTTGGTTTTCTGATAATCTTAGACATCTACAGGTAGACTTAACCTTGCTCTAATATTCCGGATTCTTTCATCTTTAAAACTATCAACCTTATGGTACGTTGTGCCTTACGTCTAATACACTTCTTATGTCCTTAAATAGAGTACTATATTTGATAACTTAAAGTATGTTAAAGACCATTAAGTTTTCAATCCTTGAAAATATCTTCCCAAATATAAAAACCTTAATCTGTTCGTCACCCTCCAAAAAACCAAACTAATTTCTTAATAAACATATCGACTCTTTAAGCACAGTCCTCTTCGTTTCGTTTCTTCTGTTTCGGATGTTCCACTAACCTTGTCGTCGGGGTATCTCTCAGCCAACATCCCCATTCCGGAGACAGAGGAGCAGGAAGAACCGATACCTTGGAGCGCCCGCGCTACGAAGAGAACCCCATAGGAGCGTCCGAAAGCGAAAACTACAACAGCAAAAAGTTGAATAATTAACTCTGCGTAAAATGTAAGTGGAGACCAGTAGGAGAAAACTGTAACAGTAAGCATAGATGCAGTGACGATATACGCAGTGGCTGGCAGCGATTGGATGCGAAGACCTGAAAATCGAGCTCAGTGGCGTGTTGCTGGAGAGACCTACGTTCATACTTATGAACGTAGGTCTTATGTTCCATCCACTTGGATGGAACAGGCTGATAATGATAATTATGAAAACATAGAATATCCAAATGCGAAAGCTATAGAAGCATGAAGGTAATACATTGGTTCTACAAAGAAAATTCTTAGTACGCTTTGTCACAAAAAGTTTCACTAGTCAATGACACTTACTGAGGGTTGACAGGAACATGAGGACAAATCCAGTAAACATTGGGATGCTGTAACCGATTCTGAAATAAAAACAAATGATGTATCTACCAAAATAGACGGTGAGGTAACAGATCGTGAGAACGCATGAGAATGAAATTTCTTTAATGATATTTGAGGTGAAGTTCGAATCTCAGGTCCGCTACTTTTGGATTATATCTATCTATCTTGGATTTTCTAATTTGGATTTTTTGGTACAAATTTCTAGCAGTGCTTCGGAGTCTGGATCGGCGACCAGTGTATGACAATGGACTCACCATCTGTTCCATGGGACGTAACCGTACCTCTTAAAAGGTGAGAATTTCCTACACTCCTCCGCCTATCCCTTTGGAGATTATAGGCGTAATGTCATGTTTTGATGTTACGTTATTTGAAGTGAATGATATTTGCATACCCACACAGGCAGAGTGGCACGCTAAGACCTTAAATCTGTTCATAGAAGATGGTGATAATTGGTGATAATAAGGTGATAATTTAAACAGAGTGTAAGTTTATATACGTATTAGACACTAAACTTTTTTTGTTATATAATAGACTAGAGTATGACCGTTAAACTTAAATCATTTATACTTGACTTTACTCAAACCAAAAACTGATTATTTGGTCATTTATTTATTTCGAAGTCTTTTCAAAATTACATCCAGTACACTCATTCCTCTAGTTATCTTCTGTATCCGTTACTGTTCCAACCGTTTTATCATTCCACTGTTAGAACACGGATCTCTTCTTGGAATGAGAGGATTAAGGTCATAATCTGCCACGCTGACCGAAAACGAGTTGGCAGACGAGTTACCAGTGCTGGCTGGCAGATCGTCAGCATAACGAATACTAACTTATGAGTGAGAGGACCAACGAAGGGATTGGCTAGCAGCTGGACGATAGCCTTGCTGGCGAACAACACCCCAACAGCCACCGTCTCGTGGATCAGCTCCTGGTGACGTTCTTCCTTCTCCGCGGTCAGGTTTACTGGAAGAAAACAGTGTGGTTCAATGTCTGCTAGATCTTAATACTGTATATATTGTCTATAGTACATACACACACACACACACACACACATTTTACATAAAGTCCCTT
>DWJK01004003.1:0-12461 GCA_018248815.1 Croniades pieria auraria
TCGTAGTTTTTTTTTTTGTTCGTTGAGGGGGGGGGGGCGAACCTTCAAAAGATAACCGGTACCCTGGGAGTGATACCGGGCTATGTGGGACTTTTACCGCCCTAAAACCCCCTCGGTGTCCTTTCTCGGCACTAATAGGATGGCTCCGGTATCTTCAATGGAACGCACCGGTGTCCTTCTAGCGGAACGCCCAAACGGGCCTAATACCCGGGTGAAGCATAGTGTCTATACCCTCCGATTCCCACGACGATATGCGGCCACATGCAACGATACATCGTCCTTCCTGGAATTGCCACCGGAACGGTTTGAGCTCCCTCTCTAGCCGTTCGCAACCCCGGAAGCCTCCTTTAAGTCGTCTCTTACGACAGGCAGAAGATACCGTAGTTCTTATTTTGGTTCCGAGCTACAGGGACCAATCTCTAGTACCTACCTATTAATCATTCTATTTTGAATATTTTTCCTTGACAGTAAGTTGTATTACTTCCGAATGACAGCAGTTACATTTATTTGTTATAAGGGTTAGTTTTTGGTATATTACTGCTGCTTGAAACAGCTTTAATAACAATACAATTTAATAAACAGATTCTAGACATTTATTTACGTATTATTTGAGTCTAATTTAAAAAAATAATGCACAGAAAAATAAAAATAAAGTGTTGGAAAAAAAAGGAATACAAATTTGTTAATATAAATTTATTAAGGGAAATAGAAAATGTCTGGGTTTTCTTTATATATGCATTTAGTGATATAGAAGGCTGATTCGCAGGCATCTTTGTATGATTCAGCTGAAAATAAAAATGCGTAAGAATATTAATATTGTATGTCGTCAAATGTGCGATTTTAAAAATATTTTTTTTAATGTTAGCTACATTTTTGATTTTATTTACCTGGGTATTATTGATAAAAATAACTCAAAATGTTTCATTAGGCAAAGTAAGAAAGGTGTACATATATAAAAGAATCAGAATATGTCCGCGAGTCGACATGTCCAAAGATAGTTATTATTAATAAAATAAAAGTATTTAATACTCACCGATTTTTCTACAAGCCGTGATCGCGGCTTTAGCAGGTTCCTTTATGTCATCAGGCAGTAATAGATCGGCTTGTTTTATAGCTGCTTCGTAGTTAAATTTTCCGTTTTTCATCTGCGAATTTGTTATTTTGATGACAACTAAACAGCAATCATCATATTATTATTTATGTTGATCTCCTTTGAGGGATAAGCCATAAAATACATGAACACTGTTCCCAGCTCAGGCTCTCATTATATAGGGCTACTTTAAAGATACTACTAACACTGAAATTTTGAAAGGCTCCCTTAAAGTCCTTGATGTTTGTTTCGCTAATATCCGAGGACGAAATATCAGCCAAAAGGTTGAAGATGCGTATCGTATTTAATATGTATAAAGTCGTAGCTTTTGGTCTCCGTCTTTCAGTTTTATAATATAATAAATCAGTAATAGATATCCTAACATTATTATTACGCGAGGAAACCGGCACAATTTAAGAGTTCTACATAATGTTTTTATACCCTTTGTAGTCTGTCAACCGGCACTGGATTAGCGTGGCAAATTATGGCTTTATCCTTCTCATTATGAGAGGAGGATTCTGTTTAATCGAGGAAAAATATGGTGATGATGATAATATCACACACTCAGAAAAGAAATAAATTTTCTTCCCTTCCACTACCACGTTTCAACGGTTACATTTACGTTCCACGACGAGAAATATATGGTGAGCCTATTGCCATATAATGGACTTAGATTTAGACACCAAACCACTAAAAGAAAATCTGCTTGAACGATCCAATAGTGTTCGAAACGGAATCGAACCCAGAACCTCTCGATCAGCGGTAGCTCTAGCAACCACTCGACCAACGAGGCAGTCAGATATTATACTCTTATAATATAATAATTCTCGTAACTGGTACAATAAGGTACTAACCGCATTAGCCATTTTCATAATACAACTCGTATAGCACATGACTTCTTTCTCTTCGATGAACACGCCGTCCTTAATAGCATCTATCTTTTCTGTAACATTGTTCAAATACTATTAAATGTTTCGTGAGTATTTCCGTCCGAAACTAGTCGGGCAATCCCGAAAAACGTACGTGAGTTAAGTCGTTACATTTTTAATCATTGTTCAAATACATGACACCAGAAAACATTCTAATTCAAAGAATGATCATCTAACATAAGAGAGTAAGCTAAGTGGTATGAGTTGCCACGGCGTAAGCCTCACAAGAGCCTCATAAGGAAATTAACGTTTTAATTGAAATTAGAAAATACAATCATTCGATTCATTGTATTTCATTTGGAGCTTTATGTTATGAGGTTTCTTTCAAAACAGTATTATCATAATGAAAAATGGTTTCTGTATTTATCCTTAATTGATGTTTATTTTTTATATTATATAATAAGGTATTTAAATTTTTTTTACCATCAGCGACATTATTTTTAGGTTGGCAAGTATTCCTCATCATCTTTCCCGTCGATTTAATTTGTTTCATTGTCATCTGAAAATGTATTTTAAATTTTAGACATTTTTTGGGAAATGTTATTATTTTAAAGTTTTTGTTTTTTAAATTGTATGTATACACATTTTAATAGTTTTGGGATATAGCTTCGATTTTTGTGTAATTTATTTATTTATTTATTTACTCTTTATTGAACACCATAGACAGGCATAACAAAGGGCGAACTTAATGCTTAATGGCATTCTCCACCAGCCAACCCTTGGAGAATAGTATCAATTCAAAATAAAAAACACGTAATTGTATATTTCGACGAATGCAGATATGTAAAGATAATGATAATATATTTTTAAGCATCCCCTTTTATAAAATATCGGTAATCTTATAAAAATTAAGTTTCTTCATTTAACCACCAGTTTACATTTTATGAGCTCATGGCAGAATGACTTTTAATTGCTAATCGCCGCAAAAGTTACATAGTGAAATACTTGAAATAATTAGGTATTACTAATATTAAATATATCTAATATTCTAATGAGAGAAAGAAATATAACAACGTACCGCATTACAAAGCGTCAATATGACCAAGAACTTGGCAACAGCGACCAGTACTGACATGCCTCTAGTTTTCTGACGACATTAATCTAGTCTGCATGCTTTTATCAGGTTGGATAATTGTTTAATAACAGTGATATATTTAACACCTGTTAACAGTTTATCATGTAACCATGTATTTTGAGACCAGCGGATTTTTTGGACTAAGTCGTCTAGAATGGCAGAAAACTTTGGTTACAATTCTCGAACAGTTTTCGTACATACTAAACACAACGATTTTACTAGTAATTAACAGTTGTGGTTTATGAATTCTTCGACGCTATGAAATGTCCGTTTAACGAGCGACTTTTTCCATTTCATTCAAAGCACACTATAGTAAAACCTAGACTATTATAGTTATATCAACTGTAGTAGAACATGTTTTCAAAGTTAAAAGCAACTGCAATAAATTGTATTCTTTTAGTTTAACTTCCGTTTGATGTGTATATTAGACAGACACAGGATTAAGTCGGACATTTCAACATGATCACTTCAATATTATAATGTATCGAATGTTCTCGATCCCTTAGCGCTGTAGTCACTACTGCGGATTGATGGTCGAAGAGCTTAAAATGTTTCTATAATGTACTCCCTGTGGAGTTTCCTTTTCAATATCTAATCTATGGCGTTAATTTTTTTTTTTTTTTTTTTTTTTCTACCCATTAACATTCCCCTGTTGGAATATGAGTCTCCTCCCATATTGAGAGGGTTAAGGCCGTCCTCCACGCTGGCCAAGTGCGGGTTGGTGGACTTCACACAACTTAGACATTTTTTTTTTATAAATTCTAAATTGTGCAGGTTTCCTCACGATGTTTTCCCTCACCGTTAGCAAGTGATATTTAAGTTTATTATTAAATTACCGAAATTCTACTTCGTTTTATTAATGATTTAGTTTCCTATATTTTATATTTTTTGCAATCCCATTTAATGTCACCGTATTGTCACTTCAGGTAATTCTCGATTGTGATTTTAATTAGCGCCTGTAAGCTGCTTGGCTATTGTATAATTTCTCACTATATTGAAGGTAATTACTTAGACAGTATTAGATCTTAGATCTCATAAGATATCAACGCGAAAAGTATTTACGTCATTTTTTCAAAATATTTCCACTAAAAATTAGGTTATTTGCTGTTACTAATTTCATGTTAGGATTTCTGATTAAACGGTTGCTTATAATTATGTGAGATACTTATGTGGAAATATTACGCAAGATTGGGACTACGTGTTTCGCACAGAGTCAATTTGACCAGGCTGCTATTAACGCACTTCCGCCCTGAGATGGAAGCAGTGCCCTATGTGAGGGTTTAGCTGGGCTGGGTCGCCTTTTCGAGGAGTTTTAGCATTGCTTTGTATGACTCTGTACTGTAAACTTCTCGATAGGTCAACTGTAAGGATTTTAATGTTACTTCCACCTAGCTATTTCGATTTCTTTATTTCAAGGGATACTAACATTAATGATCACTATCTATCTGGGAATCTATGGTGCTTCATCAACGCGTTTCAAGCCAATTAGAGATTCGTGTACGAAATTTTTAATTAATGTATATACGAGTAGTTTTTTAAATAACGAAAAGATTTGTTGAAAAACTTACTTTATACCATAACGACCCTACATATTTATTATCATGGAGGTCGAAGAGATTTTAACCTTTATTTTAGAAGTCCAAGCCAACCTCTAACAAACTCTAAGTAACAACCGGCTGACTTGGTATAGCATAGTCTGCCTATGCACAGCTAAATGCCCTGATCTCCGACGGGTGCCAGCTTAGGTAAAGCGTCAAGTTGTGCTCTGGGATCCCCAACCTGCATGCCCAGCGTAGGAATTAGAGGCAGAAGCTCCTATGAACGTTCATAATAGCACTCATTAGGGTAGGCCTATTTCTTGCAATGGACTGAGATAGGCTGAGAATGCGATGTGTGTTTTATAATAGGTATGACGACCAAGTCAGATACTATTTTGCTGGGATGCAGATAATTAGTAGATGTCTATTTTAATGTATGAAGACGTTACTTTATTTACGTAATTTATCATTTGTGACAGTAATAAATCCCTGACACTGCCTTTGTATGTTATCAGTCAATCAAGTTACTGCTATATTTAATTAAACGCGCCATATAAATAGTGGAAAATGTTTTTTTTGCCTCACTATGTTTCTTAGTTGCCAAATATGAAGGAGAATTATTACTTTTTTTTTATTTCATTACTCGCGATAGATTTATTGTCAGTTGACATTGTTTATGCGGTAAGTTTTATTATTTTGATAAGAAGCACTTAGTATTAATAAATAAAATCAGTTTAACGTAGAATTACAGCTGCTCAACCTATCTCTGCTGATAAGCAGCAGTGCCGGAGTTTTCGGCTTCTGTTAGAAGGTTTGAAAAGCAGACGTGAGCAGATAAAAGTTGATCGAACTTAGTCCATTAGGATAAAAATACATGTAGCAGATAATTTGGCATTTTTTTCACCATTAGCATCGGATGCCGTGAATTGTACCACAATGAATAATTCTAGGTACATCAGACGACAAAATAATGATAGTCTTAATGTAAGATTTAGGTATTTTTTAACATAAGTCCAAATTTATGCCATAAAGGCGAAAGTAATAGGAATCATTCAAGTATCCCCACAAACGTAGTTAACCGTTACAGTTAGTGTATAATTTAAATTGAATTTCATATAAATATAACTGTTGTAGATGACGAGGCAGCAACTTAAAAATTCGGGAAAACTTATCAAGAAGTCTTGCATGCCGAAAAATGATGTCACTGAAGGTACAATTTACAAAAGTATTAATTGACTATTCAATGTGGGAGGTACTTTAAGGCAATGGCCATATAATATTTTTTAATTCTGTTTCAGATGAAGTTGGAGAAATTGAACAAGGAAAGTTTATTGAAGACCGCAAAGTTATGTGTTATATCGCCTGTGTTTACACCATGACACAAGTGGTATGTATTAATTATAGACAAATTAAACAACTTGATTTGAATTCCTAGTAAATGGCCAATTCATAAAGTCAGTTTATTAATGTATTGCGCTAGCGTGACCACTAGTAATCTAGTTACTTGGGGAGACCTTGACCTGACAAGGTCCACATCCACAATCCGATTTTAGTTTTTATTTAGTAATGGCCATTTTGATCTCTCCATTCTTCTTCTCACCCGTCTTCAACAGTTTCTTGTCAACAATGAGACTACTTAAATTTGACACATTTTTGGAATCGTGTCCGTACTACGACACCTTCAATTCTTCTCACTTATGTGGAACAATATTTTCAATGTCTGTTTTCAAAACAAAAGTAGATGGATTCACAGTAGATTCTTGTATACCTGAATAAGTTGCAAGATTCATAAAGTTTCATATATTTCTGTCGCAAATTGTGTCAATGTTACAGCACATTAGATATAACCTTTAGAGAAATCAAAGGTTTTATCATCGACATTCTATTAGAAAATGGATTGGTTGTTTGATATGATAGTCAATGAAATCTAATAATCTTAAAAGATGAAGTCTCCCGAAGTGACATCTGATCATACCTGTAGAAGGTTAACAACGTGAGAATCCAGTAGCGGAACATTATGAAGTAGTTAACATGCACACTACAAGTGATGCTGTATAATGTATAGAAAGAAATACGGAGGCAATTAAAATTTAAACGCCTGTAGTAACAACAAAATTGTAGGTGAAAAACAACAAATTGAGTTATGATGCAGTGATTAAACAAGTCGACATGATGCTTCCGCCAGACATGAGGACAGCTGTAAAAACCGCCGCAGAGAACTGCAAGGACATAGGTGAGGAACGCAAAATAATCAATGCTATTGTGAATCTGTCAGCATTAACATCATATTAGACAGTCATTGTCGATAATCATAGTATTTTTTGCTCCAAAACATATTTTGTTAACGCTAAGTAATTAGTGCGTTCTAGAAACATTGAAGCATATAATTTAGTTTCTATTTAGCGATCTGTTTTTGTTTGCTTAACTACTTGTATCGTTTCAGGCAAAAAGTACAAAGATTTGTGCGAGGCATCGTATTGGACTGCAAAATGTATGTACGATTTTGACCCAAAAAACTTTGTGTTTCCTTAAAAGAACATTGATATCGGTATGTTTTTATGAATAAAGTATTAATTTTCATTATTTGTGCTTTTATTTGTCTACAAACCCGCACTTGGCAAGCGTGGCAGACTAATGGTCTTAACCTCTCAGTATGAGAGGAGATATTCCAACAATGGAATGACAAATGGGTCTATTATTATTATATTATTACTTTTATTTTTAATGTATTTTACAACTGAAACTTAACAAGGTTATTTGCTGCATTTAAGAAGTTCTCAATTATCGCCCGATCTAAGTTTTCATCCACACTTCGACATTACACCACAGAAAAGAAATATTATGCTCCCTTCCAGATCTAATGTTAACATTTATCATCTAGATATTTATCTGACCGGGAACCGACTCCGAACTCGTATTTATTCTAATTTACAGAATGGTTGGCCATAACCAAATAGGGTGTAGATTTAAAAGTAATCGCCGCGTTTTTTAAAGACAGGCTGAATGCCCCAATAGGACAGGAATATATCGAAATAAATTATGTGTATTAGTAAATATTAATAATATGGATCAATACACATTTGAAATAAATATTTATTTTGGTAGTCAAAATACAAAAAAAGTTTCCAATATAATAGTAACACAAAAATTTCATATCGTTGAACTAATAGATGTCATGAGTTGATATTATGATATTTGTTACGTCATCATCTCTATCTCCATGCATGCCAATAATGCTGTAGAGTTATGAGCATAATTTAGAGATGATAAAGCATGTGTTGTACTGAGACTAAACCTTAATTACGTAAAGGCATTAAATGACCAACTTTGTCTCTAATAATGGTGTAGCATAATTTTTGTGTGTTCAAAACGGCTTTAAATTCGGCAGAACACATTTTTTTTGCTTACTTCTTTTGAAGGCGAATGTCTAAACGCCGCTCTATTTGGGAAAATAGAAATAATTATATCCGGGTGCTATGAAATACTTGATACGATTTTTACTTTTCATTGCTGCAAGTTTTGAAATCGCTTCAGGGGTAAGTTTAGAAGTTTGATTTTCTGTATAACTGTATTTATATCATTACATAAACCAATAAAAATGTGTATGGAAATAATAGGGAGAGAATTAAAAATGTTCTATCGTATAGATGACGAGAGCTCAACTAAAGAAGACACTGACGATAATGAAGAACCAATGCATGCCGAAAACAGGCGTGACAAACGGTAAGACGAATCTTAACAAAATAACATTAAATTTGAAAAACAGCTACCTGTTTGTGTAGATGGAAATCACCAAAGACATTTTAATGACACTGTTGTTTTCAGATAAAGTTGGTCAAATAGAGCAAGGAGTTTTTATCGAAGAACATAATGTCATGTGTTATATCCTCTGTGTCTACAAAGCGATACAAGTGGTAAGTTTCTATTGACAGTAATAGTATTCTATTTTTGAAACGTTAAGACTTAGCCTGAACTTTGGATAACATAAAAATGAAAAACCAATAAGGTAAATTTTTCTATTACCATTTCATTTTAACTGTTCCACCCAAACGGTCTGTTTTGGAAAATCACGATGTTTCTGAACCTCCTTAACAGATCTATCTGTCATTAATAGAGTGGGGAGCATTCGGAGTTATTCGAATAGTTGTTATCTAGAATTTAAGGGTTTGTCTATTTCTTCTTCTTCTTGATTGGTATACTCTTGATATAGCAGTACTGGTCGCTGTTTCATAAGATGTTACTCTCTTCCTTTCGCTGTTGGCAGTCTAAACCTGTTTTATGATAGGTATGTATTTAATCATTATTAAAATTGCGCTTACGAAATATATCACCATGTCTTTGTCATGATTTTTACCATATTCACTCTTTTTTTGTTTCACTTTCAGATATAGAGGTCCAGTCACTTCTAGATATAGGCGTCTCTCGGTGTATCACAAATTTATACCATATCTAGTTTATCAATAATTTTCGTCAGCATTTAGTTTTGAGGATTTTTGTGCTTTATAAGCAATACTATTATAATCATAATCTTTATTTGCATAAAACTCGGAACACAGCGATTGGTTGGAAAATACTTATAGAAAAGTCCACGCGGATTTTACCGAGCTAGTCGGTGGGCAAATTTGTCAATAGGATGCTAAAATAGTCGTGTTTTAGACAAACAAGTATGATTAAGTGCTTATAAGTAATTCCATATACATATATGTTTATATATTTCTTAGCTTCGTTTGTTCCATTAACAGGTGAAGAACGATAGACTCGACAAAGATTTGGTATTTAAACAAGTAGATGCACTATATCCTGCAGATATAAAAACTCCAGTAAAAAAGGCCATCGCAAAATGTATTGTAGTCCGTAAGTAATTTTTATTATCAATATATTTAGACGCAGAATAAATTAAGCCGTTTAAAATAAGTAAATTAGGTTAAAATATATTTCATTCACAAACAACGTGAAAAGATAAGTACATAATACATCAAAAAAAATTTTTTTTAATTGGACTAGTAGAATAAGGTGTAAGAAAAACATATTTTCACTTCTAAATATTTGTTCAAAGAAAAGAGCTGTCCATGCGTAAAAGCCACAAGCCAACATTATGCTCTTTTATTTTCTTATATAACGCGAAAAATAGCTCATTTCATACTTATTAGCAACAAGAGGATTTTGTTTTAAAATATTTCTTCATTATATTTTCCAGAAGACACCTATTCTGACCCGTGTGAAGCCATATTCTACGCCGCGAAGTGTTTGTACGATACAGATCCAGCTAATTTCATATTTCCATGATTTAATTACACTCGGGTGACATGTACATACGTAGCTATTGTAAAGTCCTGCGAAGTCATGCAATCCATACATATAATAAAACTGTAACTGATCGCTGTTTGTATATGGCAAATATATTTAAAAATTCATAATGGGGTGCCTTTCTATGCGCAAGAGAACCCAAAACAATGTTTTTTCATTTTGTCTGTTTGTCTGTTTGTCTATATGTTTGTGCACGCTAATCTCAGAAACGGCTTATCCGATTTGAATGCAGTTTTCAGGATTATATTGTGATGGCTTCCCTTAACATTTAGTGTTTTATTTAAATCGGTCAACAAATAAAGAAGTTATGTCAATTTATTTTTTCAAAACTTACGAAATCTACGCGTATGAAGTCACGGGCACCGCTAGTACACTAATCTATAAACGGTTTTAAGAATATTCATGTTTGATGATCGTTACTTGGCAATAAATTCATTTATTTTTGCAATATTTCCCGCTAAGTGAATCATATTCTTGACAGATGACAACTGAGACAAGATGGCGGGGCCAGGTGACATTGAAATTGCACAAAATGGTGGCGAAAATAACATCAGACTACAACCATATTTTGTCGCTTTAATGTAAGTATATTTATATCAATGAATAGTTAAACATGGTAGAAATTCGACGTTATTCAATTAATATTAAATTTTAAGCGTTATTGAATGTGTTATATCAAAGAGAATTATTCTATACATTTCTCGTTTGAGGGGTTGTTTGACCACAAAATGTTATGTACCTGTCATTTACAGTACGAGCTTAAACAGTGAATGTTTTATTTTATTAACTTAATGTAGGTATTTGTAAGACAATTTGACTGACTCGTTGGTCTAGTAATCTTAGGTTCGTTCCCGGGGCTTTTGGATGTCAAACATCTATAGCTGCGAGTAAAGCCAATTGTTGCCGTGACGACGCATCGCCACGGCAAGCGTCGCCACGCTATATGATGGTTTATATATGTACATACATATATATATATATATATATACACACACACACATATATACATATATATACACATATGTGTATATATATAATATATATACATATATGTATATATATGCGTATATGTGTGTGTATGTATATATATATCAGTTATTGCAGAGGTCACTGATTAAAAGAATTGAGTTGTAGCAATTTGAAAAAATTTGTAGTATTTTATTTTTTAATTTTACTATATTTTGTTCCTGTCGTAAACTATACTTTTATGCATATGACCTGTACAAAACAATTTCGATGTTTCACATCTGCCAGGCGTCCCGTGATGGCTCATTTTTTATTACATTTTCAATAAGTGACTTGATGTTATTATTCTTACAAAACGCATTCTATGCAGTAAATTAATATAATAACAATTTACAATTATGCACATTACAATGTTTAATGTCAAAAAAGGTCAAATGTCAAAATATTGAAATGTTAAAGAAATAGCAACATTTTTCAAAGCATGTTAACAATTTATCAGCTCTATTTTCGTATTAAGAATTCATAGCAATATAATATAAATAAAACCTCTTATCGTCCATTTAGGATCATAAATCAGTTTGTGACAAATCATTCACTTTTAACCATTTAACGGCTTTTGACCTCTCGAACTAAGGTTGTTTCAAATAATTAAACTGGAAGAAATGAGCACGTTGAGATTATCTACATAGATTAAATAAAATAACTTTTTCTAGAAATTTATTTTGATAAATAAGAAAATACGTCCGTGCTCTTCAATTGCCAGTTTAATTCTCTTGTTTTATTTTACCTTTTCTTATTCTATATTTAAATATTCCGTTAAATTATGACATTATATTATATTTCAGTATCAAATCAGCCAGTGCTATTTAATAATTCTTTTTTTGTTTGTGTCCACAGATTAATAATAAAGAAATGTATATTAGACAGGTTGTAAAAAATCATTACTTATGCCACTCTGAAATGTCTTCCAGTAGGCTCGTTAATGGAAAAGTCGATTGGTGTGGCCAACATAGTGTCTACGGGGTATATATATGTATATACAAATAAATTTATTAATATGAAATTGAATTAACATAAATTAAACATACGCTCAGTTGGATGCGACAAGCTGAAGATCGAGCTCAGTGACGTGCTGTTGGAGAGGCCTGTGTCCAGCATTAGACGGAAATAGGCTCATAATGATGATGATGTTGATGGAATAAACTATAACCCGCAGAAGTCACCTAGGTACCTAGTCATGATGACGTCTGAAGCAAGGCAGTGATGGCGAGTGGAAGCGCATTCCCCGCAAGTATAGAGGTGATTTCTGCGTGTTATACTTTCTTTAGCACGGCCGTTAGTTACCTACATTTTGTTTAAGGAATAGTACAAACGTGAATGAACGATAAAGAACGATTTGCGATTCAATTTAGTGCTCTTTTTGAATTCATGAACAGTTTTGTTTTAATTAGATATTATTCTTTTACATCCTCCTCCTCGCGTCGTTTTTCTCATTGCTGAAGGTCGTGACCCCCTCCACGGATCACTTTCTCTTTGACGATGTTGCGCCATCGGTT
>DWJK01004004.1:0-12459 GCA_018248815.1 Croniades pieria auraria
AACAAAGGCGTGTAACAAGCGAGCGTATTTCATTATATTTCGTTATTGACTACATGCCAATATGGAGAATGATGACCCTACGAACAATTCAAGTGAGACCCCGCCGTCACATATATATGTATATATATGCGTGTGTGTGTTTGTGTGCGCGCGCGTGTGTGCATAAAAACAATGTTGTTTATACGTTTTTGTCGGTTCTGAATGGAAATATTAAAATAAAAACGCAACTGCGTTTCTCTGTACAAACAAGTTTCATTTACAATACGTTCTTACAACAATTAACAACAATTACAACAAAATATTCACTCACCTGTGAAAACAAACGAAACAACATTTAAAATCTTCGGGCGGAGTAATTTTACAAAACAGAACTTCTTACAATCAAAATATCGTTCATTAATTTTTCTAATGTCATACAGTTCTAATGTCTACAGATTACATTATTCTGTCAAAACTAGGAGCAGTGACATCTGTAGCATAGTTCGTACACAGATATTATAAATACAAGTAGAGTAGGGAAGACATACGCTGCTTGTAAGCGGCAACGTTCGACGGTTGGAACGAGAGAAACGATAACGATACCCTATCTCTCTCTATCTCACTACTAACGCATGACACACGCTAGCGCTATCTGTGCGTGCGCGAGTAGAAAGAGACAGAGGGATAGGTAGCCATATTTGCTTTCTCTTTTTCGTATAATATATCTATGGTATTCTACGTATAATACATATATCTATGGATTTGTAGGCTCTGTCGTTAATGCGACAATTTCAAACTTAAGAAAGCTACGAAACTATAATACGAGTGTAGTGGTTTTATTTGCATATAAATCTAATATCCTAACTAGTCGCTTCATAAGGTAAAATCGAAATAATGTACAGAAATAAAATGTTTAGTCATTATTAATCGGTTTCTATTGCCGTCTGTGGTTTCCGCAAGGCACATTTTATTCAAGGAAACCCAAAGAAACTCGGATCTGGGTTAGTTTAATATTATTAACCATTGAGTCATTTTAGAACTCTTGACTCACCGTTGATTATCTCTTATCCTCGCCGAAGCAGCAGGCCACTCATCATTTATATCCTCGTAACTTTTCCAATTCCGCATAAAAAACTTACAGAACAATAACATTATCATGTAGAAAAAATTGTCTCTTAACCCCTTCCTCCACGCTCCGTCCTCCTCCACAACCCTCTCCTTCCACCATCCAATTACACACGATCTACGCTTCATACCTAACCTTCCAATGAAAAAGGACGAACGTCGTTGTACAACCAAACAGATAGTGTTACCTACACGAAGACTGCCGAAGCCTATTTTTCTAAAGATGACTCGCAGTTTTACACTGCATTTTACATAACTGTAGGGTGTCAGTCATGTATGTGTATGTATTTATAATGTAAATGTAAATAATATGAGGAAGATGTTACATTAGTTCAACTAAATACATACATATCTTCACGTCAACTCTCTTACGGGGTAGGCAGAGAGCACGAAGTGCCAAATATCCCTATCCTCGCATCTGCCGTGCTTCTTCCACATTATCAATCTCTTCATACATGCACGCCGGTTTTAGAAATATAAAACTAGACTAAATACAACATCAGATTTTGGTGTCCATTGTGTTTCGACAACCATGTACTATACTGAACTGCCTATCCTTTACGGGATCTACCGTGACAATACAATAATACGGCTTTTATATTTCGTACGTACGTAAAGAGTTATTGATTTTGCGCTCCTACAGTCTGAATATATATGTGTATAGTATCGTGAATGTGTTTATTATAGACGTCGCAATACATGTGGACTTTGGCTATTTGATTGAGCGATATCTACTCGTATGTGCCTTGAATAGGGAATCGATGTAAGTGCTGAGAGCGGCGAAGCCTTCGAGCTGTTTGTATTTTGCTATAAACTGGTGGTGTTTTATTTGCTACTCGCTACTAGTCTTTAGACGTTTTTGAATAGTCCCATAATTGACTACTGCTTTATTTCTCTACGCTGGGTAAAATTCTGTACTGATAATAGGTCTTGAAAAATATTAAAGTAACCCACTTTCTCATTTTTCACTGCCAGGCAATTTATGTTAAGATTTAGAAACGGAGAATTTCTCCACCAATGCATTTTAACCGAGAATCTACCCGCATAAAAAATCTGGACTGAGTACTATTTCCAAGATTTTTGAAGACCAAAAAATGTCTGCATTGAGAAGGATATAAGAAAAATACGTTTACCAAACGCCTCAGGGACTTAGTGCTTGTACTCGTAATTAGTATAATTTCCGGTTTTTATTCCAGTCGCAATGGCCATCCACATTAAGGACGCCGACGACCTGAAGAACAAGCTGGCGGAGGCTGGCGACAAGCTGGTGGTGATCGACTTCATGGCCACCTGGTGCGGTCCGTGCAAGATGATCGGCCCCAAGCTGGAGGAGCTGGCCAACGAGATGGCCGACTCCATCGTTGTTGTTAAGGTGAGAGCTTGAAATCATATCTTACGAAACTTCTTACACTTAAAAATCTGACGAAAAGATACATTTTGAATACGAGGTCAAACAATTTTTGTACGAAACTTACTGATAAGAATTAATGAAAACCCCCAAAAAATAGTTTTAATATTTTATGTCCAATAGGAGTCTGAGTGACACCCGTATCCAACAATGGAACGATTTAAGCGTAGATGATGATCATTATGGTGAAGGCACTGACTTCGTTACCCGGAACTTTAGCTTTTACACCTCAATAATAATACTATTAATATGTATAATATGTGCAGCTAGTATTTAGTAGTTCAACTCCTACTAAGCTGCCATATCCCAAAGAGTGTCTGTATTATATTGAAACGAGACCTGTTAAACATACATTCTAAATGTTGAAGAGAAATTGTCACACATAAAAAAAGATATTTCTGGAACGTCAACACTTAAAAAAATAAAATAAAAAACTTCACAAAATATTTCTTTTCACTCGTAACAAAGTACAACAATAGTTTTTTATCATAAGTTAATCTATGATAATAACTAAACACTTGGGTTTACACTAATCAATGCATCGGCTATCGTTTACATTGTTATTAACGGCGCAATGATAAAATGTTATCGAAAGTAAGCGATAGCGCAATATAGTTATAATGTTATCAAGTGTAAGCTTTTATCTGTCATCAACTGTAATAGATTTTAACATACTACATTGCAGGTGAAACATTTTCTGCCAAAGATTCGCCTATTAAAGAATAAATTTCACTTTAATTATTGTTATAGTTATATTGTCACGCCAGGTCCCTTACAGTGTGAGCGGAACACATAAAATACCAATTATTTAAAACAATACTTCGTACTTCGTTCACCAGACATTACCATCGCAAAGTATTTGCCAGTCGCGCTGTTACTTCAATTCACATATCCTTTGCTCACGTCAGCGCCTCAGTCCCATGAGCGCTACCAACTTACGACAAGAGTTAACCTGTCTTGTCGAGACTCTAGGTGTCTAATGTCACGATGACGTCACATGCAGGCTTCCACTTATCTGTGTTAATGCGTTATAAGTAATTGTGAGAATATCAGGTAATTGCTGAACATTGTTCGCGTGCAGTACACGTTCTCGACAGCATACATACATCGTATAAGAAATCTTATGTACATATTGTCACACCTACATGCCATAGTTGTAGACAGAAGCGAAGGATTTCTACCAGTAGCATTCTTGACAAGCTATTTATGTCTTACCGAGCGTACGCACACGTATATCCACCTCTTCGGACTCTACTATGTAAAGTCATTTTGCATATTTGCTTTGTATTTATTATTCAACTCAATAATACATGCGTTTTTAATTGTACATTTAAAAACTATGTGAACAGAGTAGTAAACAGTCAGGCAGAGGGTACAACTCATGACTGATGCCAATTGTCTACTTCCTAATTTAGCAAGCTCTTTAATTTAAAATTTCCGTTTATTCCAGGTGGATGTGGACGAGTGCGAGGACATCGCGGCCGAATACAACATCAACTCGATGCCCACGTTCGTGTTCGTGAAGAACTCCAAGAAACTCGAGGAGTTCTCCGGCGCGAACTTCGACAAACTCAAGAACACAGTCCTCAAGCACAAGTAAATGTCGCCAGGGGACGTACGCTCACCGTCGCACGCTGATGAAACACATTCAATAAAATCCAAGTCACAAAAGCCCTAAAAATGATTCAACATCTGTTCTACTCTAAATACTATACTACTTATATACGTACTATTAATGGACCGCGTTATTAAGACAGTGATTATATATTTACGATATAATATCGTCCTTGTTCCAGTGATTATGAATTTATTGTTATATTTAAAGTATTTTAAACATTTTAAAATCAAAAAATGGATTACTACGAACAAAAAGCGATATGTATTAGTAATGGTAACGCGCAGGCTGAAAGCATAATAAACTGTAACGTGTGATGGATATTTTAACTGAAACATGGCAACTCTGACCAGTTGTCTATATTTGCATATTTACTCGCTTGGGAGTGTTGCAATACAAAAACATCCCTAAGTACTTAATTTGCGAAGCTTGCATTTCTAGCACGTTTGATACAGACGGGTGAAGCGTACCACCCAGTAGGCAGTCGTATAATTTTCCGTGTATTTTGCTTTACTATATATCTATGTTAAAAAAAAGTATTGTTAATTCAATAAAAATATCTTAAAGGTTGTTTGTTTTGGCTGCTATTTTTTTATATTACAATCCTTTCAACAGACATGGACCAGATGAAAGCTAAGTTCAAGTGTTCGGAATGTATCCGATGAGCAAATAGGTATGACTGAACTCAATAAGAACTTTTACCGTATTTTAAAGTTTGCATTTTTATACATAATCACTTGATACTGACTGATTGAGTTTACGTATATTTTTAATTCTATCTAATATTGCATACCCATTTGCGGTACCCCCTACTTAACAATTCGCCAGCACACCCTTTGAAGGGAATTTTGTTTACATAAACAATTTCCAATAGTTCCTTGACATATAGGGATCTAGGGCAACAATATGTTGAGTTACTGAAGAAATAATTGCAATATTCTTAGATTTTTACGTTTTAATACAAAAAGAGACATTTTAATGTATTTTTAATTAATCGTATGCTTTAAATACCGTCCCTGTTTTCCAATGGATTATTGAAAATATTACAAGAAACAAAGAATTTTTGTTACGATAGAACTGAATAACACGGTATTTGGAATTAACAAAAGAATTATTCGGATTCCATATCTTAAGCAAGCTAAGCTATGCCCCAATCATTTAAATACCCATTTGTTCATGACATTTTAAATAACGAAACAATTTTTATGTCGTCATTAAATACAAATAACAGCAAAATTTGGGTACAAAATTAATTCTACCGAGCTTAAAGACATTGACAGTAATGCAATAATTATCAAAAGGATTATATAATTTGTGATTTAGCTCCAACTAGACACCGAACGTGGTGTGGCAACACCAAGATACAATGTCACAGTGCTACCACACGACATGTAAAGTATAATGGACGACATAAGAACATAGAAATATTATATACAGAGTAGGGGAGCCAGCCTAAAATGTGTCTATCGAAAAAAAAGAGAAAGCCAATGAGGCTACCTATCTCTTTGTCTCTTTCTACTCACGTACGCACAGGAAGCGCTAGCGTAAGTTCATTATTCGAAAAACAAGCAGTTCTTTTGCTGTGCATGCGTCAGTAGTGAGATAAAAAGAGACAGAGATAGGGTATCCCGATCGTTTCTCTTTCTAATCGCCGCACGTTGCCGCTTACAGGCAGCCGTAAGTCTTCCCTACTCTATATAAAGTATATCTATGCATAAGAGTAATTTAACAGCTATACAATTGTGGTTTCCAACATTTTAGCCCGTTTGTGAGTACGTTCGAAAACATTTCCGATGTCGTCTAGAATTTTTGTATAAATTGCTATCTTAAACACCTTTCCCCCAATCACACAAGAGTCAAATCCGTTAGAAGCAATTCGATCTTTGTGACAGAGTTGGTTGTTAAATAAAACTAAGCCTTTTCTTACAAATATTTATTTTATTCAAAAAAGAAATAGATCTTAATATACAAAACTACAAGAACTCTATTCTATTCACATATAGGTTTTAAGGGTGAAAAAAATACGCGGGTTATTAATGTAAAAATCACTACATAGTACTGTCATACGCTCACATCAGAAGCGATAGGGATACAGCGAGAGATATATTATTAATTCAAATGACTTACTAGAAATTACTGTGCAGATACAGACTTGTTTCCATGATTTCACTAACTATATTTGATTTAAACTTACTTCTAATTTTTCATTATGTACTTAGTGACACATACTTCTACATTTCTGTCCGTATTTTCTTACTGCGGAAATGCATTTTACTGTATTATAAACGACACTTACAATGACGAGGGATCCACGTGCAGAAGCGATAAATTGTAGTGACATACATAAAGACAATTACAACTACAATTGAATACATAAAGACAATTTATAAGATCGCCATGAAACCATAAAACTTCTTTTTGGTTCCATTTTTCTGTAAAGTATTTTTTGTTTGCATACTTCAGAACATCTGTAATTCAATTTTTTTTCACTTCGCTATAACAACCTACGTGTCTGCTACGAGTCAATAACAATATTGCAAATATAGAGCGATCACTATGTGTACGAAAGTATTCTATGAAATTTTTTACAACTTCTTTTTAAAACAAAGTTATCCAAACCCTCTCATCCACCTTTATATGTGAAACTTAATGATATTTTTGTTATCCTATGTTACGACCTAACGCCGGTATACAAACTAACAACATCCTTATACATTAAATATATCTAGTATCTTCTGCGCAATACACGGAAACAAAAGCTGACAGTCACACATGTGCATGTAAAATTATATTTTCTCAATCCGTAGTGATAAAAACAAATTTTCTTAACACATCAACGTCAAATGTACCTACGTAATTTAACAATTTTTTTTTATCCTTTTAACAATTATATTATAAACTTGAAACAAAATTACTATTTGCTTCGCAAAATCTTTTGATCGAATGTTGTAAATATTCGTTCAAAATTGTAAATTTTTTTACGATAATAATTATCATGCTAATAAACTTCTTTCTCAGCACAGCATTTAAGGTATTAATTTCTGTCGCATTTCCCGCTGCGCCCTAATTGCGATAGAAAGGAGATCCAAGTAGAATGTCGAACAGATAGAAAACCGGACAAGTTATCGTGAAAAAACATGTGTAAGTTCAGCTGTTAAATAATGTAATCAATCTGTAACAAGTTGCTATTTCTGTACCTCAAAATTGACAGCTATTTTTCTATATTTTACCTAGCAAACAGGCAGATTGGCCACCTGGCAGTAATTTGTCACTGTCGTTTATGCACTTTCGCAATACCAAAGGAGTGGTCAATGCTTTGCCAGTCTTGAAGGGCTCTCTTCGGGCTTTTTTTGAAGAACCCCAATATATCGTACGATATTAAGCGTTTTTGAGCTCTCCGTAGGCTGCCCATTCCCACAAGAATCGCGCTTGTTAATAAACTCGAGCGCCTTCAAAACTTATGCATCCGGTTTATATTTGGACTTCGCAAACATGACCATATCTCAGAAATTCGTGCAAAACTCGAGTGGCTTCCTATCCGTCCTTCGTCGGTATACTCATATTCTTTTTGCTCTTTGCTGCACGCTATTCAATTCTACAACCCCGCATTATCTTAAACCTTACTGTCCAAACCCCTATTCCTGTAATTTTTGTAAAAAAATCCTTTTCCGTCCTATCCGTTTCTCTTTGGATCTCCCTACCTTTACCAATAAGACGAACCCAGTCCCCCGATTCTTTCAGAAAACAAGTTAAACAGTTACTACGTGTCACTTTAACTTGTTTTCTTCCCTTCTTTACTCCTCCTTCCACACTGTGATGCTGCTGTATTGTACGCAGCTCTTAAATATGTTTTGCGTTAGTCAAACAATTTTTGTACGGCATGCTCATTATTTGTTTTCCTTTTATATTGTCCTAAGTGCTGGTTATCTGGAAGCGATCGCTCTAAGAGATAAGACCGTCCATTGCTACCAGCCTTGTTATTTTTTTTATTTTTTGTTGTTTTTAATTTCACATGGTGTACAATAAAGGATTTTTGTATTGTATTGTATACCCCAATCCGATATCAATAAGGGTCATACAATCATTTTAATGCAAAGTCCACAGTACAAAACATGATGACCCATTGCTGAGCCATCACTGTGAAGTTTACTATTTATTTAAACACAGAGTTCAGAGCACTATACTCAAACAAATGCATATTAATATCATTTGTTTCGTAACAATTCTTACAGTTATTTCATGTTTACATATCTGTATTCATAGACACATTGGTACTTCACACACACTAGTCGCGTCGCTTCTTGGCGTGCGGCTCGTGGTGGTCCCGCTTCCGAGTGGACTTGTCCGCACGCTTGGCCTCGCTCAAGAAGCGGTCCAGACCGAACGGGTCAAAGTCTGCCTCCACTTGGGTGGTGCGGGCCTGAGGACAAGACAATAATGTTATTTGAATGCTCGCTATAAGATATAGGATGTTGAATAGTTGCTAGCGTCTAGACATTTAATTAACCTCTAGTATGAAATTGATTTGTTTCCAGAATTAGAAAACATGTGGTATGAAGGTTTGGGATTGTCTGTCTTTACTTTGATGCCCAAAACAATAATGGTTTCATGCAGATGTTTCATAACTTGATAAGATGTTATTTTTAAAAGGATAGCGCCTATGATTTTGTAAAAGTGAATAAGTTAATGACACGAATTTATTATTATTATCAGATTTGCATTTGGTTAATGGTAAGCAAACAACAATAGCGACCTATCCAGATTTCAAAACAGAATCTGGAATGTTGGATCAAAAACAAGTCCTAATCTGAATAAGATTTTGGTATGATTGAGTGCAAGAATTTCATACACAATTACCACCCATTTCAACATACATTTACATATATACGACTAATAATAATTAGTAAGTACAAAATCCAGACCGGGGGCTCCCTGGGCGCGTCCCGCTCGAACTGCACGGGCCCCGAGCGCGTGTTGTTGGCGCTGGTGCCGGCGAACTCCTTGTCCGCCACGAAACTGGGAGAAGGACACTCGTTTTATTCTTTTTTTATCTAAAGCAACTAACAGACTACCACTCAAAAATTTATTCCTATGCACAACTGAATAATTAATTTTTAATATTTTTAATAATAGAAGTGTTTTTAGCAGCTATCGAGATGATTGCTACGTGGGTCCGGCGGCTCACCGGCGCGTGTGGGCCAGCGCGTCCAGGTCCCCGCCGTAGCCGTCGCCGTCGGCGTGGCGCGAGGGCCGGTAGATGTGCGCGCCCACGCCGTCCTGGTTGCGCCACGGCTTGTCGTACACCGTGTACGCCTCGTCGTCGCCGTAGCCTGCAGCGTGGGAGTACACACTATGCTTTACCCGCGGAGTAATGTATGAGATGTATGAATTGAAAACAATTTCAAGTGACATCTAGCTTTAGGAGTCGCCGTTTTCTGCTGTCCTTGCATAAGCAATAAAAAAACTATATCCACTGTTAAACCGCAACAATTGTTGAAATGTAATCATGTTTGAGACTATGTTATATTTTATATAATTATTTTTAATGTTATTTTCAAAAAAAAAAAATAATTGAACGATTGCGTATTTATGTCAATCACGCAGGTGCTGTAACTAGTGAAATTGTAAATACAAAATTAATAAATATGTACCCAATATTTTTAACTTATAATAACTGGAAGTTAAAAAGCAATGTGATTAAATATTAAACAGAGAATGCAGGAGTTACATATAGCCATGAACGTATTCCCATTACCCAAGAACATGTTCTACCTCGAACAGGGCTACTGAAATAGGTCTCTCAGAATCGGTTAACGTGTTAGTAAGTCGTTAATAGGATGAGCTCACCGCTGTCCATGCCCTTGCTGGTGTTGAACAGCCGCTGGTCGAACATGCCCTCGCCGCCCGCGGTGGACTTCGCCGGCATGCCTAACGCGATCTGCTCAGATATGTCGCGTTCTCTATCCTTCACCAGCTTCGATCTGTAACGTGACAAACAGAATGTTTTCAATACACATTTATGTACACACAAAATTTAGTATTCACGATCATTTACGAAGAAGCGCTATATTAAAAGAGTCGCCAAGGCATCGCTGGCTCCGACGGAGAGCTTTTTGAGCGTTTCTCGAAAAGTATATTTTTGGAGAACCGTCGTCGCACTAATCATTAACAATCTCGGCATTTCACATTTACAACTTAATCGCTGCTACTAAGTGAAACATGATGTTTTCACGACGTCAGCCACACGACATCGGACATCATACCCGATATTACGAAAAGAAAGGTCGTCTCGAACCACATTAGCATAAGTCATAGGTTCCGAGCCTGGACGTGGGCTACGTGGCAGGGCGAGTTACCGCTTGTCGGGCGCGGCGCGCGCCAGGTTGCGGTCGCGCTGGCGCTCGCGGTGGCGCTCGGCGCGCAGGCGGTCGCGCTCGGCCGCGTCGTCGCCGGCGGCGGGCGCGGCGGGCGCGGCGGGCGCGGCGGGCGCGGCGGGCGCGGCGCGCTCGGCGGGCGCGGCGGGCTCGTCGGGCTCGTCGGGCAGGCGGATGCCGGCGCGGTGGTCGCGCGCGCGCTGCGCCAGCACGCGCAGGTGCTCCTCCTTGCGCTCCTTGTCGCGCTGCGCCAGGCGCCGCTCCAGCTGCGCGCGCGCCTCCACCGCCTCGCGCGCCTTGCGGTCGGCCACGTACAGCGCCTCCGCCAGCCGCGAGAAGTTCTCGTTGATGTGCACCTGCTGCAGCCCGCGCCCGTCCGCCGCCAGCCGCTTGTCCAGCGGGATCGTGTAACCTGCCGACCGCATCGGCTATTTCAATCCGACTGCGATTAGACTCTGTCGCAGAGTATATTGCATTATTATTGTGCGTTAAGACGATACATAATATACCGGACGTAGTACAGAGCCTGGCGGATTGCCTTAATGTTTTAACTTTTCATATGTTTTAACTGACTATCCTTATCTTTTCATACATTCCATACTTTAATACTTAAACAAAACCGTGATCTGAAAGCACTGTTGGCTAGTAGAAAAGATAGAAGAACTACTGATAATAATAATACCTCGATTATGCTACAAGGAATACGAAAAACGAATTAGTTAAGAATGGCGCCTGACCCTTGGCGTTCTTCCAGTGGGACACGCAGGGCGGCACTTTCCAGTCGCGTTGCTGTTTAACGGACACGCGACGAGGGGGAGAGTGCAGCACGGGCGCAGGGGGCGAGGGCGCAGCGCGGGGGATCTTACGATTGATCTGAAAACGTGGGGGCTCCATGGGGTCCGACTGCGCCTCTACCATTCTGCAACAGCAAAATATCACACTCTATGCATACAATTTGGTAATTATTTTTGTCCAATAGATAACAATCATCATTATCATAGGCCTGTCTATGTCCACTGTTGGATTTAGGCTTCCCCTGAAGGATTTTCGCAAATAACCCCCACTAAGACCAAACGGGTTGTGGATTGCAGCACACAGCTTATCACACCGCCTACGTTACTGCCCGTAGGTGACCAAAACATGTAGCCGTGCAACAAAACCACAGCAATAATACAAAATAAGATAGATTTGTTTCAATGCCAATTACATTGAATTATGTCACTTCTTAAAATCTTAGGACCTTAATTTTAAAACCTTCCTGTGAATATACGGTTACTATCAGTACCACATATCAAGTTTTAGAATCACACCTGATAACTCTCTGCTTAGCCCCCGAGTTGAAAGCGCCGCCTTGCTGCGCTGGAGTGTACCGGATGTACTGGGCCGGTGCCTGGAAACATCAAACACTATCAACGACTTGCTAGATCCAGTTCGCCTCCATTACATATGGAGATTATTTAAAATATACAATAATATATAATATTAATAAAAGGATTATTAGCAAATGTTGTCCATACTATATTTTTTAAACAGATGTTTCCAGTTATAGTCATAACATCACTGATTGCTAACAATATTTTGTTATTATACAACTACAAAGGGGATCTTAATAGTAACCATTTGCCATTATCTCACCAGCTTTATAATAAACCCTATTGGCCATTCTGCTCTTTCCTAGCATATTGTTATGTATAGGTACGTAGATTGGCGGCTGGAATCGATGCAATGTACTGTATAGGGTGACGAACAAAAGATGCTTTCAGAGCGCATAAACTTTATTTACTCTCTGTTGTATCGCTGGTATTCGCAGAAATCGCTTCCTCTTATCGCTTGTTGAACCTCTCTTAATCGCTTCCAAAAACGTTCTGTGTCACACTGCTCTTTTTTTCTAAATGTCTTATGCTGTTGACCCTAATGGCCTCTACAGCTTCACCGGGTTTTAGTGGCGAGCCCAAGTG